>MJUT01036447.1:626238-654893 GCA_002080005.1 Gigantidas platifrons | reverse complement strand
TGTCCTTTAAAGTGTTAAAGGAGTTGTCATGTTCTTGTAATGTTCAATCCTTTGAAAAAGACAAATGTTGATTTTTTTTCACTTTCTGATTGTGAAGTTAATTTATGATCTTTACTACTGAATTCCATTGCGAGAAATCCAGCATTTTCACCCCCTGAAATTTGCATTTTAAGATCGTATTTGAAATAACAATATATAATTTGATTTTATTATTTTCTTTATAATATTTCTTATTCTTCATGTTACAATATTTATTTTGTAAAAAGAGCAATAGAACACTGGAGTTTAATGATACTGTTTTTTTTTTCTCTTCATTTCTCAATAAAAAGGAGGTGAGGCATGGATACAGGGGAGGTGGAGGCCATGTATTTTTAGCTCACCTTGCCAAAGGCAATGTGAGCTTTTGCCATCACTTGGCGTCCGTCGTCCGTCGTCCGTTAACTTTTCACATTTTAATCTTCTGCTCTGAAACCCCTTAGCCAAATGAATTGAAACTTGGTAGGAAGCGTCTATGGAAGGTCCTCTATAATGATTGCTCATTTCGTCCCGATCCATTAACAAACATGGCCGCCACAAGCAATTCTTGTTTCTGATTGGCCTATTTTTAAAAATCTTCTCCTCTGAAACTACTGATCCAAATGAATTGAAACTTGGTAGGAAGCATCTATGGAAGGTCCTCTGTAAAGATTGCCCATTTCGTCCCGATCCATTGACAAACATGACCGCCACATGCAATTCATTTTTATGATTGTATGCTTTCTAAACAAATCTGTTTTCTGTGGAAAGAAAGATAACTCCAATTTAATCTGTGGAAAGATTTAAATTTAATTTACTTTAGTATAATACAGTTAAAATGAATCTGTATTAAAAAAATGTGACCGAGATGCCCACCCTAAGCCATATATATTTATGATCAGGGTGACTAGGCAAATTAAATGCCTTATAGCTCATGCCCCGGGGGGTCATACCCCACCCCTACCAGAAGTGAACTTTTTAATGGTTGAGATCCCCACCCCCATAAACCATATATATTTATGATCAGGGTTGACTAGGCAAGTTAAATGCATTATAGCTCAGGCCCTGGGAGTCATCCCCAACCCCCTACCTGAAGCCTGAAGTGAACTTTTTAATGGTTGAGATCCCCATCCCTAAACCATATAGATTTATGACCAGGGTGACTTAGGCAAATTAAATGCCTTATAGCTCAGGCCCTGGGGGGGGTCATACCCCACCCCTACCTGAAATGAACTTTTTAATTGTTGAGATCCCCACCCCTAAGCCATATATATTTATGATCAGGATGACTAGGCAAATTAAATGCATTATAGCTCAGGCCCGGGGGGGTGGGGGGATCATCCCAATCCCTACCTGAAGTGAACTTTTTAATGGTTGAGATCCCCACCCCTAAGCCATATATATTTATGATCAGGGTGACTAGGCAAATTAAATACCTTATAGCTCAGGCCCCGGGGGTCATACCCCATCCCCTACCTGAGGTAAACTTTTTAATGGTTGAGATCCCCTCCCCAAATCATATATTTATGATCGGGGTGAATAGATAAATTAATTGCCCCAAGAGTTGAGGCCCGAGGTCACCCCCATCCCCTACCGGATGTTTTTTTTATAGCCGAGTATAAAACAAGACCAAATGATTTTGACTTGCAACTCGTTTTAGTTAGTAATGTCCGAAGGGACAAGTTAAAAAAAATGTTAATGTAGAGGCCTGTGGGAAGCACCTATAGGCTATGGAATGTTCTGTATTAAGTTTCTTCAGAGCAGAATGCAAGGTGAGCGACACAGGCTCAGCTCAGTGCTGAGCCTCTAGTTTTTTTTATAAATACACCTTAAAGTTACCCTTTATTTATCCTATATTTTCATTAAAAAAATCCTATTTTCCTATATAATTTTTGTCAAAGGTGGCTTGACATGCTGTATTCTTGAAATCCACGAAAATTGTTATCTTTTACAAAACTTGGATTTTATGTTTAGAAAAGTTCATTGTGTCACTTTTTTGTTTTTTTTTAAATATTTTTGGCTGGTGTTTTATGTCAATTTTCCCAAGACTTATATTTATGAGTAAATATTTCGCTGTTTTTGTCAACTATTCTAAGACTTTTTTTTTTTTTTTAAGTAATTTATTAAGTGTTATTTGAATTCATGAGAATATATTATGTATTTATAATTATTTATTATGTAATTTATGAAATGTTGACATTATTTGACAGATATGTTATAATATTGGTTATGAGTATTTAACACATCTTTCTACAATGTTTCAGTTATATCGTAGATGTATGTTTTGTTACTGAAGGAACCCAGTGCACCAGGAGAAAACCACAGACCTTTCACAAGCTTAAGGGATAGCCTCCACTGGACGCTTACCTTAATGGTCACTTGTTGTAAATGACTAGTTTTAAGACCCTCCCATCTTGATTTACGTATCAAATAAATGATTACCTTACTAACACTGTCAACGGTCACTCACTCAAAGTTTATCCAACTGTATAATTGTATTTACTTCCTAGTTTTCATTCTAGACTGATTAAATTTCAAGATGTTCTTGATACACGATTGTACTAAATAAACTATCAAATTATTGAATGATTATGGAATTAACGGTATATCATTACAAAATCACCACGGCATTAAGGCGACTGTTTTTTTTCTCCAAGTACTGTCCAATAACAGTAATACAACAATAATTACAGACAAAAGCTGACAATCTTGCATAAGTGATAATTTCTCTTATACAGTCTTTTTTTTTTCCCTTTGTTCCAATGGTGACAGTTGAATAACTTTTGTATTTATATTAGTGTTAGTTATTGTAAGGAATATCATTGGTTGTAGAAAACATTGATCCCAGTGTAGTGAAATATGTCATGTCAAACGTGTACAAGGGAGATGATTAGCGGGGTAAAATGAACCAACACCCAATATGGTCAAGGGGAAGTGGGTAACTGTATGATTTTCATGTACATTTTGCAATAGTTCATTTGAAAAGCAATGTACAGCAAATGTACATAAAAACTAAAATAATTTTATCTGAATTGTGAAATTTTGTTTAACATGGAATTTTTTTTCTTCCAGGGTGCTATTATGGCAGCAGTTTCCAGTTCTAAATGGAACACATTTTATAATGATCCCCCTGATATGGCAGAAGATGATATAACCTCAGCTGGTACATATTACTGATTTATTCCTTGTTGTTAGTTACTTTCTTGGGTAAAAGTATGGTGGTATAATGTTTAGCAAGCTTGCCTCGATTGCTGTAAATCATGGGTTTGAGCAGATTGTTGTAGATCATGGGTTTGAGTAGATTGCTGTAGATCATGGGTTTGAGTAGATTACTGTAGATCATGGGTTTGAGTAGATTGATGTAGATCATGGGTTTGAGTAGATTGCTGTAGATCATGGGTTTGATTAGATTACTGTAGATCATAGGTTTTAGCCCAGATCTGGACAAACCAAAGACTATAAATTGGTATGTGTTGTTTCTCCGCTAAGCAAGCAGCACTAAGGAGTGGGAGCAGACTAATGGACTCAGAATCAGAATAATGTGTCTGAGTGGAGTGACATGTCTACAGGCAGACTGTTGTTTCAGTTAGTTAGCATTATAAAAATCCAACTCAGCGTGTTGGTTTAGTACAAAGCTGACATCGCCATCATCATCTCATCAAAATGTAACTTGTTCTTGCCATGATATAGCTTAAAAATTGTTCATTTGGCATTTAACAATAATCACTTACTAATCACTCGCTCGTACGATTGGTCTGTTATATTATTTCGCTTTTAATCTGAAGAATGGTCTGTCTTGTTCAGTCAGACCTTCTTTTGCCTCAAGATTATGACTACACAACACAATGCCTGCTTTTGTAACAGATGGAGTTTTGTTGAGTAGCTAACAAACTGTAAAATAGTGATCACAGCAGGCCAATATGACATTTCATACTAAATGGTCTTTTTTATTAAAAAGATAAAAAAAAAAAATAACGATCAAGTTTGACCCAGCAATTAGAGTCATGAAGCAATCATATTAGAATTACCCCAATGTTCCCAGTATATTTGTGGTTGTTTGTTCTTTAAGCTTCTCATATATTTAAACAATTTCATGGGTCAGTTATTTTGACTATGTATACTTCATGGCTAAATTAAAATTATTGTGTGAAAATATATGTATGAAACTGAACTATTATTAAAAATGAAAAAGGATCTGGGACCGTCATGATCATATGGTAGTTGGATTTACAACTACATGTGCAATCAGTGCCTATCACCACTTGTTGTGATTTTGAACCCGGTTCATGGTGAGGTGTACTCCATACAACATTATGTGGTAAAGTTTGTCAGTGACTTGAGACAGGTCGGTGGTTTTCTTTGGGTCCTCCAGTTTCCTCCACCAATAAAACTAACCACCACAATATAACTGAAATATTGTTGACAGTGGTGTTAAACATCATAAACCACCCAATCATGTGAAAAATATATGTATGTAACTGAACTATTATTCACAAATATAAAAGACTGAAGATATTTGGAAGATGATTTTATTGATACTAGTTATCTCCCTTATTCTGCTTCATCACAAAAATGACAATTATGGTATAAAGTATTGGACATTGATGAATAAATAATTGGATCTGTATTTACATGTCGTTTTTAAATTAATCTTCAGAAACAAGTATATTGACATATATTTATTAAAAACTTTCTTGCAAATGAATTTGTTGTGTAACTAGATCTTTTTATTTATTTTTGAGTTTGGAACTTCACAATTTGACAGTATTTTTTTCTGAAGTAATTGAAAATATGGATAAATTAATGATTTTCATGGTGGTATGTTGTACTTCAAATTTAATTTTGATTTATAGTTAAATTTTACATGGACTTTAAGTTGATACAGGAAACTCTTAGTATTTTTTTGCCCAACTTTTATTGTTTTACCCCTGTCTGTCAGTTCATTCATGTCCAAGCACATATAGTACAGGGTACATGTTCTGTTAGTCTCGCTCCTTTTCAAGTTTTCAAGTGTAATTGTTTGTATCATTTGAGTCCTGTATACCGTATATCAGGGTTTTTTCGCATGTGGCTAATTTTCGCTATGTTCGCGGAAATTAAACGCCGCGGAAAATTCCCTGAAAATAACATGGCAATTTAATTGACAGATGCTTACTGCAAGGTGTGATAAATGTCAGATTACCAACAGATAATTGTTTACATAACAATTACAGGTAGAGGGATAAAGTTGTCATCATTTGTATTAATTAGTCATTACATTCAGCTGTGGCTTGATTATTGACCATTAATTACGATTAATATAAAGAACAATTATTTACCCGAGATCCGAGTCGCTGATTTACCAAGCCGAGGTCACACTCGACAATAATTAAAACAATCAAATGTTTACAATTGTAATAAAGTTGATTAAAACAATATTTAACATTGTTATTACATGAATTATTATTTTTTAGCGTGTTAGTTTAATTTTTAAATTTTTTTGTAGTTGCTGGGATCGAATAATACCAAACTGCGTGGTCTCAAGGTTCATATAAATACCAAAAACAAAAGAAATGTACTCGTTCTGAAATTTCTATTAACCTGAGTTTTAATGTGTATATAATACCAAAAGAAACAAATATTCTTCAAATTGTTGTTATAATGATCTATATATAGTTGATAATCCTTTTGCCATAGGTTTATTTTTAGCGAGGATTTTGTCAATCAGCGAAAATAAAACACAGCGAAAAATTAACCTGCTGATTTTGACTGAATATCGTGAAAAAATCCCAAAAAACCTGATATACGGTAACTGTTTGTGTCTCATGTGAACATGTAATTTGAGTCCTGTTTTTGTCCCCGGACGCTTCGACGAATGGGACTGTAACAATAGGTATCGTCTGTCCCGAGTTGGTTTTAGGATGATAATTTGCAAAAGAAAAGTTAGATTGAAACTAGGTGTGGTATGTGTGTGTATCCTAAGAAAATCTAGGTCACGTTCGATTATGACGATTTTTCAACAATTCTTACCCAAGTTTCTTATTCTTTTTGGTACTTCAAATTTTCTTAATTTTTGGTTTCTAGATGATAACTTGTGAACAAAAAGTCAGGTGTGTGATATGCTTTTTCGACACTTCTTACTGAAGTTATTACAGTATTATATCAATATTTGAACTTACAAAGTAACCATGGCATCTGGGGATCTGTGGCCTACTGCCTTTTATTATTTTGTGTAAGGAGCTGTTTCTCATGTGACAATGTAATTTGAGTCCTGTTTTTATTTTGTGTAAGGAGCTGTTTCTCATGTGACAACGTAATTTGAGTCCTGTTTTTATTTTGTGTAAGGAGCTGTTTCTCAGGTGCTAGATTCATTAGAAGAGATACAGTGCTTGACAGATTGTTCCGAACAAGAAAAAGACCTCATCGAAAAAGTATTCCAAGACACCAAATTACATGCCTTATTAAATGTGAGTATAGCTTCTAACTGTATACATGTACTTGTCTGTTGTTATAGAATAGAATTTATATTATTGTAGATACAGTGAAACCTGTCTAAACTAAACCTACTATTGTTTTTAGAATGGGAAGAGAGGTGTTGCATTTGTGCAGGTTAAATTTACAAATATTTTCAATATTGCGATTTTATTATTTATTATTATACTTCGTGCAAGTTTCTGAAGTGATATTTGGTACTGTAATATTTTGGCATATTACCTGGATCATATTTTGGCATATTACCTGGACAATTAAACACTCATATTCGGTTTATACAGGATTCCATTTACTTGAGGGTTTGGAGACACAGGTTTCGCTATATTTTATATAATCCAAGTAACAAACCATTCACAAATTACATTTGAGTTTTTACAGTTTCAGATTTCTGTTGTTCACTATGGTATATAATGTATACAAGATAGGTTTCTTCAATGCAAAACTACAAGAGATATGTCTGTCTTACATCATGTGATATGTTGTCTTGAGTCACATGATCAGATCTCTTGAATAATTTGACCTAAAATTATGGTTCCTGTATAGTATTACTGTAGTCCTCTTATTGTACGACCCCCCCTCTGTATTGAAAAAGTGGCCTTATGACATTAAAATCATGCCAATTGACTACCATTTAAGTGGACTTGTAGTATCAGTTAAATCAAGGTTTGTCTGACTTGTCCATTACCCGTTTACAATTTGAACAGAGGTAGCACTTGTCAGAAAGACAATTATTAGTTAAAATTGGAAAAATAACAATTCTCTTTTTTTTTCAGGCAAGTTGTGAATCCTTTTCAGACTAGTATTATTTTCCCTGCCATTTGGTCTTTTGATGTATAATAATAAAAATGAAAACAAAAAATACCATACTGTGTGAACAGTTCCAGTATCTATTCTACAAATCTTAGAAACAGAGACAAAATAGATACCACTAACACACAAGTACATGGCCTCTGATTGTCCTGGTTAGAAAACTTCATGTACAGGCATGTTAAAATTTCTGTTGATATTAGTACAATATTGAATTTGAAAACACAAGAACAGGCTAAATATTATTTAAACCAGTGTATAGTATTCTTATTGCTTATGCTTAATTTCTTTGATAATTTTTTCATGTTGAAGGTGTAGTGTGAATGAGTGACAAATATTATATATTTCTATATTGTATATTTCTATGGAAACAAAAACAAATACTAGCAGCATTAAGACAGAAATATTAACAATTAATTTTATCCAATGATGTGGTAATACAGTGGGTAGATATAATTATAGTTTATATTCCCTCTTAGCCAGTTTGTGTTTCAGAATTTGTCAAATATTAAATTTATAGAAAAATATGAAAAAACTACTTATGATGAAAGGTGATTGTTCGTTTTATTGATATTGGTGGAATTGTTAGTCATTACTGAATAAGCTTTCTTTTCATAATTACAGTTTTGTTTTATGACTATGACACACTTATTGATAACCTAGTGTAGTGAGACAGTCATAAGATTGACTACATTAGATGCTGTTGACTTGGTGACATAGGTGATACAATTCGCAGAATTAATTAAATTTTAAGTTAATTTTCATAAATTGTACAACCATTTATTTGTTGTAAGATATATTTTCATAGTCTTATGATTAATATTAAAGAACTTGTTTTTATAAAAGCATATCATGGTCCTATGGTACAGTTGTAGTTACCGTAAATTAAAAAGGTGATGGTAAAAATTGCATGTGAATACATGGTACCATAGAACTCACGGTACCATAGGATCTGACTATACATGTATTTTTTGCATGTTTTGTGTTTTTTACCTAAATGTATTATTCATGTTCATGACAAAAATAAAATGTACACAGAGTCACAGACTAAGAGTGATCAATATACAATTATTGCCTTGATATGAGGTGAACATCGAAAGTTGTCACCCCGAGGGAAAGCAACTTCTGAAAGGTTGACAACTTGATATTCATCTCATGTGAAGGCAAACACTGTTTTATTATACTGAAACTACTCCGAGATGTTTAATACTTGACTGTTTTGTTTTGTAGTAGAGAACAAACTGATTCAAAGAAAATACAATTACGGAACTCGGATTGAAAAAAAAACACGCATTTTCAATACACTTCCGGTTGTGAGGGGTTGTTGACCGGGTAAAAACCTATTGTCTCCTTCTACATTATATGTATGTTTGGGTTGTCCAGCGGGTTGTTTCCCTCGTCAGCAAATTTTCAATAAAACATCGAAATTGTTTTATTACTTTTATATAGTAAAAAAATATGTAAGGTATAATAATAGGCTTTAATCACTAAACAATAGTTATCTCTTGCTGTCATTTGTAGATTCAAGTTTACACAAATGTAGGAACCACAGGGTCTATGGTTTCTAGGACCTTGTGAGCCATAGATCATAATATACTACAGTGGGAAAATGATCATCTTTAAGGGTTATTGATGGACCATAAAAAATGTTTGCTATTTTATTTCTAAAAGGGGTCCAAGCTTTGAAATTGTGCCTATTTAGAAGGTACAAAATGTATATAGAATTTTTATTTTTTTGTCCAATTTTTTGATAGTTTTTTCATTGAATTTATTGCACTGAGAGTTTATGGTAGTATGTCAATGGATTTCCTCTATCTTTTGGTTGCAGAGGTAAACTCAACCAAAAGGGGCCAGCAAAAACTAAATTTCAAAATGTTAAGAAAATATTGTGTCCACACTTGCTTTAAGTATACACTTGTTCTATCATACTTCTGCTCTCTACATAGCCCTTTATTAAAGATTGTATGATTCTTTATTGATTTTATACCGTTAGTTGTATGCAATACACAACAAGTAAACATTTATTTAAACTTAGACATGCTAGTTTCTCCAAATTTGTATAAAAAAACGAAAAAAACAAATTTGAATAATTGTTTTGTAAAGTGTGATTTTGAATATATAAAAATATTCATAAGTTTTCTATTTATAAGGCAATAGATGAGGAATTGCAAGCTCTATGGGACCTCTTGTCTAAAAGAAAAATGGCTGAATATATTGAACGATTTGAAAGTAAACTGGTACCTCAAAATATTGTATTTGTATGCAAATAAATGAATTTTGACAAAAGATAATTGACCTGTCTTAATTTTTAATCGAATGTCTTGTATACAAATACAAAATATTTTATAGTAGGACAAGAACTATTTTTTACCCATACTTCATTGTGAGGGGGAAAAAAGAAGTGTCAAAGTTGATTAAAGGTGCCAAGAGTTGAAGAAAAATCGATGATTTTAATTTGAATATTGACAAGATAGATTCTTAGGGCACTTTTCAATCTTTTATCTGCATCATTTGGAAAATTAAACTTGCTCAGTTTAATGCATTATCTGCAGATAAAACATCTTTGTTGTTGAACAAGTAATTACTTGAATACAAGATTGAGAACACAATTTGATGAAACTGTTAAAATCATGACAGTAAATTTGTCAAAGTATTATAGAATGTAATAGTCAAAACAAGCCTTGAAGTCAATAACCTTTTTCAGGAAAGTCTCAGGTCCAAGCTTAAGTGGTTCAACTTGACATTATTGTTGCTAGCTTAACATTGTTGTTGCTTTATTTGGATTGAGTCACAGAAATGATTGTGAAGAAACATATTCTGCAAGGAATATTTTTAGGGTTTAAAGTCTAGATTTTGGTTGAATTGTCAGGGTTTTGAGTTAGATTTGATTAGTTGTCAGATGTTGGGATGAGAGAGTATATTGAAACTTTGGCCCCTGGTTATACAACATCTTAGCCCATGTACGTAGTCCAAAGATTGAAATAGAAAATTTGAAAATAACTGAAAATGAAAATGCAAATGAATTTGATATGAAGCAGCATTGTGATTGAATCTTATACCAATGAGTATACCAGCTAAAGGTCTAGGCAATCAAAACTAATATATGCCATGATAGGCAATGAAATAATTCTTCCTTATATGATACTTTGATAGAGTGATTGAGTGAGTGATTGTTGTTTAACGCCAAGTCAGCATTTTTTTTCCAGCTATATCATGGCGAGAACAAGTCAATTTTCAATGAGACGATGATGATGAGGTCCGTTTTGTTCTAGACCAACATACTGGCTTACATAATAGATGAGTGATACATACTCATATAAGCTTCTAAGTAAGCTTCCTAGATTGCATAATGAAAAAATAATGTTTTGAATAAGTATTTTAGATTGGATTGCACAAGTTTTCCTGCATTTTCATGAAAATTTTATGAATGGGGACAAATAAATTGTTTCCTTGAAGTCATTTTGAAAAGAATGATGAGGGTAATTCATAATTGTACCAATGAATGTCCAGGAGTCTTGGGGTTTCATGTGGTGTGGACCCAAAATTTAAGAAATGTTACAATAGGATATACAAGTTTTTGTTTCGTTTGGCATTCCATAATCTAATTGGCAGATTTTCAAAAAAGTAGAACTTTCAGTTGAAACAATTTACAGATTTATTTGTTTCCCATAAAGCACCAGTTGCAGCTTAAAAACGTAATTGAAAGTTAATTTATGTTCTAGAAAGGTCAGCTCCATCTCCAAACCATTTTGTGTTGCTAGATTTATTATTTGAAAGTGCAAAGATTGCTTAACTGGTTGATAAGGGTACTTAATCAATATTGTTTTTATCCTCATGACTAATTACCTCTGGTGTACAGAGGTGATACAAATCATTTGACAAGGGAATATTTATCTTATCAATTTACTTATTGATCTATGGAGATCTATTTACAACAGTTTGTAGTGACAGACAGAGAAAGTCTGAATTGTTTTTAGATGAAAATTCATCTAAATTCACATTGCCAAAAAATTATTGCAATAATTTCTACATTCTTTGTTAGTCTCCATGCTAAAGCTTAAGATCCACTCTCTCCAAAAAATTATAGCAATAATTTCTAACTTTTGTGTTTAGTCTCCATGACAAAAATGAAATTGCTAACTCTCTCCAAAAAATTATAGCAATAATTTCTAACTTTTGTGTTTAGTCTCCATGACAAAAATGAAATTGCTAACTCTCTCCAAAAAATTATAGCAATAATTTCTAACTTCTGTGTTTAGTCTCCATGACAAAAATGAAATTGCTAAAGCTCAAGAAAAAATAGATTTGTTTATATTTGAAAGTTATATATATGTGATATCGCTTGTTTCTATAATATTTTATTTTGCTGGTCAGGTAAATTGTAATTTTATGATTGGTTTGCTCTTTGAACTGTGACTTCTCATACAGTGGAACCTGTGCAATCCAACACCTGAGTTTTCCGACATCCTGTGACATCCGACAAAAATGTATGGTCCCAAAGTAGTTCTGTTAACATAAATAAAACTTGAGTATTCCGACATCCTGTACAATCCGACACATTTCCCTGGTGCCTTGGTGTGTCGGATTAGACAGTTTCCACTGTATAAATACAAACTCAAGCTCTAAAATTTTATGTTTTATGACTAAGGCCAGGACTGGGTTGCACAAATTAAATTTAAGTCTCAATTAAACCTTAAGTTTAAATTGATTCTATGTACATTTCAAGTAAATTTAAGTGTCAATTAAGTTTTAATTTATACTTAAATTTAAGCAAGGGTTTGTGCAACCCAGTTCAGATTTTGGCTTGAAGTAGCGTTCACCTTACTTTATGCCGTTCACCTTACTTTATGCCGAATAATACTTATTCCTGGAAATATTGAAGAAAATTTAATTGCCCCTTAGACATAAACACAACATGGTTATACTATGCAGTAATCCTGAGCCTTTTGACTTTGTAAAGCTGATAGATTTATACTGTTGTAATGCTACTTTTATTTGGGCAATAAGAAGAGTTTTAAGATACTAAAGGGGTAATCAGATTTTGTAAATTGAAGAAGGACAGATAACACAATGGCCAAAAGATAAAGGACAAAAGGACAAACTAAGATTCACAATTCACTACACAGAAAACTAAAAATAAAACTAAATGAACCCCACTGAAAACCCAGGGTGAAGCAATATATTGGCAATTTGAATTAATTAACTGAACAGTCTTCAGGGAATTATTTTATCAATTGAAGCCAAAACAAAAGTATTAATTTGTAGAAATATAAACTTTTTACAGGTATGTTGAGTTGGAGTATAAAATATCTAATAATACTTCACAGATGTTTTATAGAAATTGTTATTGTTTTCTTTATATTAATCCTGTTATACTGGCCATTTGAACTTTGTATGACATTTTAGGATGGTTGTCAATTAGAAATTAATACGGAATAAATCTTGTCCGAAATTGATTTCTCATTTTCTTGATAATAGGAATCAGTGAAGACAATGTACATTGTGAAAATAAAATAATTAGATAATCAATTGTTCCTTATACACTGATAAAGTTTTAAAGTTGAGTGAGTTAATGATTGTTGTTTAATGCTAACTCAGCAATTTTTCAGCTATATCATGGCGAGAACAAGTTAATTTTCAATGAGATGATGATGAGGTCCGTTTGTACTAGACCAACACGCTTAGTTGAATTTTTGTAGTGCTAGCCCACTGAAACAACAGTCTACGGATAGACGTGTCACCCCACTCTGACACATTATCCTGATTCAGAGCCAACCAGTCTTTGCTCTTTCTCCTTAATATTGCGTTCTTAGTGGAGAAGCAACAAATACCAGTTTTATAGCCTTTGGTTTGACCTCATTAGAAGTTGAGAAATATGTCTTTCCAGTATCTAGTTTTTTTCATGAAACTTGCTGTAACATGACAAAATGAATGACTGCCTAAGTAAACTCTGTTGTAACTCATCAGTGTGTTTCTATAAATTGTGATAGCTTCTATCTAACTTTAAAGTTGATTAATCATTTGTAATGTTGTTAAACAATGCTTATGGCTCCGATAGTTTTCTGTAACTGTTTGAAAAATAAAATCAAGTATGCATGTACTAACATAAATATTGAATTAATGGATAAAATCAGTTTATCTTCTACAATAAAAGTAACAACAATCATAAGTTTTAAAGTTCATTTTCATAATAAAGTAATTAATAAATATTATAATGAAGAAGAAAAAATAATAGAAACACTATCTTCTCGAATATTGCTTGTACTTTTGTCCTTCTTCATTTGGCCGTTGTGTGGTCTGTCATCTTCAAATTACTGCTTCTGATTACCCCTTTGGTATCTTCAAACTCTTGGAGAAAATAGTCAATAAATATCTCAGTTTTTATAGACATACATTGGGTTTACATGTTCTGTTTATCTCTGTATTAATATACAACAATACTTGGTGGATTGCAAATCCAACATGGCTCAGCCATCATTGAATTAGCTTCAAAAATAGGACCATCAATATCAATGCTGTGTGTTAAAATTCAGTCCTATTAATAAATTTACATTAAAATACTTCATTTGTATTGCTATAATTCCTCTATCACACATGTTCAATAGTTCACTCAAATACACAAAATTGAGGAATTTTTTAAGCATTTTATTTTTGATAGATCACCAACATGAAAACCTAGTATTTTTCCACCTTAAATTGAACCAGTAATGCATAAGAAATCAATCAAAAACAATATCTCATTAGAAAAAGAAACAAATGAAGAATTTATCGACAAGAAAACTATTTATAAAAACATATTCGTCATGATTTAAATTTTTTTTTCCTCTTCAAGAAAGAGTGTCAGCATTTCATAATTTAGTTTTGATTGCCGATGAACTTACTGTGACACTGCTTAAGAACTGGGATGACATTTTCTACCATTAGTGTTAAAATCCTTGTCAATAGGTTTCCTTTATTTCACCTGTTAACAGCTTTTCTTAATTAACCTTAGGTAAAACCCAGCTGTTGATATTAGCTACAACATATGAAGGGTATTTTACTTGAAACTAGATCTGAAATTATAAGTTTCCGCTTGCATGCAATGGTTTCAGATGGAACTTAATGGATTTATTTTCTTAGGAAATCAATTTGTCATATTCTAATGCAAGATTAATAATGATGAAGTAAACAGTCGATGATCTTGCGGTGTTGTAGCATAGCCCTAGCCTTATTGTAAGATGATGTAGAAGAATCAGTTTTCTTGCTCCCAACTTGTAGCATAGCCCAAACCTTACCATAAAATGATGTAAAAAGAATCAGTTTTCTTGCTCCCACCTTGTAGCATAGCCCAAGTCTTACCATAAAATGATGTAAAAAGAATCAGTTTTCTTGCTTCCACCTTGTAGCATAGCCCAAGTCTTACCATAAAATGATGTAAAAAGAATCAGTTTTCTTGCTTCCACCTTGTATCATAGCCCAAGTCTTACCATAAAATGATGTAAAAAGAATCAGTTTTCTTGCTTCCACCTTGTAGCATAGCACAAGCCTTACCATAAAATGATGTAAAAAGAATCAGTTTTCTTGCTCCCACCTTGTAGCATAGCCCAATCCTTACCATAAAATGATGTAAAAAGAATTTAGTTTCTTGCTCCCAAAGACTTCTTAAGTTTCCAACTTCTGTCTTGTCCATTTGGTTTTTTTTTCTTTTAGACAATAGAATATGTATAAATTAATGACTAAAATTCTGTGGTTTTCAAATCTTTTGACTTTGAGTGTACCTGATGTAGGTTATTCCAGAAACAATTATTTCTTGTTGAGTTCCTTTAACAATTAACTCACAATTTGCAACAGTAAAACACTATTTTATGTTTAGAAATAGTCAAATTGTGTTGCAAGCATTACGTAAGAGTAGACACATGTTTATGGCTTTGAAAATGCTGCAATTTAAAGGATGTGTGTTATCTTCTATTAGAGCTAAAGCTATATGCCTATTTGGTATAGATGAATTATTGTCTTTATTACTTCAATATAAACCTCCCTTGTGGAGGTTAAAAGTCATGAAGTAATTCTGACAGGCAGTAAAATCTACCTCACTGAACAGTGCTGAAAAATACTGACAGTAAATCATACGTACAATAGGATATATCTCAATACCCATATGTGAGCAAAAATACAATAAAATAGATTTATACCCTCTAATGGTGGCTTAAATTCCTGTTACTAGACTTTATTATGTTCCACGTTTCCTGAATTATGTAATTACAGACTTAATTTATTAGGACAAAAATAGATAAATTTACAGGAAGAGAAACACCTTCTACCATTTTATCTTGTCTTCATGCTCTTTGCAACTCAAATGTATTCTCTCTGGTGTAATCCATTGTCTCGGTATCTTTTATAGCAACATAGATACTGTGTAAGGACTTTTATTTTTTGGTACCAAGTTTCATGGTTTCTACGAAATGCAGTGATCCCTGAGTTCTTGAATTTGTGGTTTCAAACATTATATGCAACAATCAATGGGAAAATTGTATTTCGTTGGATTTTTATTTTCGTGGTTTAAGTGGACCACGAATTCAGCGTAAATTACAACCCCACAATTAATAATGATTTCACAGTACATGTTGTAGAATATTTTTGCTGTTTGTATACAATGTACTGTTTTACATTTGTATAGGGGTGTCTTTGTGTTACCTATATTGTAGAGCTGACATACAGAGAGTTTAGAGCAGAAAATTTGAACAATAGTTAAGTTTTAATGAAAAGTATGACATATGTTTCAGGTTTTGTTGAAACATTATGTTTTTTCTTACGAAATTATGCAAATTTAGCTGATTTTGACCCATTTCAAAATATTTTCCTCGGAAACCGCTGAGCCAAATTAAATCAAACATTGGGGAGTCTTCTTTCAAAATTATGTTTGACAGCCACACCATTTATCCAAGATTGCTGCTGTTACCTAAAAAAATAATAAATTGTTTTATTTGCCTTATACTGCATTGTTTGCTGTCAAAATGAGTTCAAATTTACCATGCAGCTGCATGAAATGACAATTTATTTTTCTTCAAAGATACCAAAAGACACACATTTTTATATGGAAAACATGCTAAAAATAGTAAACAAAGCTAAAAAAAAAAAAAATATTTCAAAACATAGCAAGATTTTGGATAGAGCTGACTTTGATGGGTCCGTTTGATTTTTGGGTAGAGCTGATTTTGATGAGTACGTTTCGGAAACAGCAATATTGTAATTTGTTATGAATTTCCTTGAAATATAACTAGATAGGTCTAGACAAGAATTAATTATAAGAATTTTAAGATGTCAAGATGGATACTTATTAAATTGCTAACAAAAGGAATGAACCCATATTCATATAGGAGAATTGGATTTGAGGATTTAATATAATTGTTTCCTAAAAGGTAGAATAGATTACCATAGACATCTCACTATATTAAAGCCAGGAATTTTGGTTAGCAAAAAAAAGTGATATTTTACCATGATTTAGGAATTAATGATATTATAGAAATATATTGATTTTAACATCAAGAATTTTCAATTAATTATGTTACAACACATTCACAGTCTTTGCCTTAATTTTTTTCACCTACTTGCCCGAAAGCCATATTGAGAAACATTTTCTATTTTTTCAAGCAAATTTTTTCATAATTATACCCCCGCTCCACCGGAGGGGGGTATACTGTTTTATTTCTTATGAAGCAAGAATCTTGCAATTTGATTGGTTAGTTACACGGGTGTAAATAGCACCCCACCCCAGCTAAGCCATTTACACCCGGGATTAAATAAAAAAGTAATTTTGAACTACGCACAGCAATAGTATGATATGAAATGATACATTTACATAAAATTTGATGATTATAAACACTAATATGTGTAATATATGTAAAATCGAAAACAAAATAGCATTTTTCTCAATGCGCTGTTTTTTTGTTTTTTGTTTTTTGTGTAGACAGTAAAAGGGATATAACTTTATTTATTTATGTCTGCTAACCAGAGGGAAATAACTTTATTTATTTACGTCTGCTAACAACGCAAAGGAAAAATGTCGACGAAAAGATTTGCTTCCCATACAGAAGCAGAAATTTTAGAAAATACTTCTTCTTCTTCTTCTTTGTCTAAATACTTCTTCTTCTTTCAGTCGCCTTTTTTCGTCTTCTCTAAATACTTCAACTTCTTTTCAAAAGCACCCAAACCGAAATGATTCATATACAATGTTTAAATATACAACGTTACTTGTTTTTCGAAGATATGACGTTATAATACAATACATTTTTGCGTACTTTTTTCCCCATACTTTTTCAAAAAAGAAATCAAATTCGTTATCTTGGTGTAATCAAAAGAAGTAAAGGAAAGCTTCATAAGAAATAAATTCGTTATCTTGGCATAATCAGGGGTGTACGGAATTTTACACCGGTGTAAAATTCCGTACACCCCTGATTACACCAAGATAACTAATATTACCTCTGTCTGTCCTTCCTTCTGTCCAAGATATTTTTCTCAACAACTAATGATGGCAGAAATCTGATATTTTGTCACAAGCTTCATATAGGTATGCCATATTATGGGAAGCGTTTTTGGACTCATCAGATTCCTACTTCCTGTTTGCCGACTTAGTTGGTTTTTATGCACATTGAACATATTATGCGGGGGTATCATAAGTGAACATTAGCTCACAGTTCATCTTGTTTTCACTTGTCCTAATTGTGTTTTACTTGTCCTGGGCTTCAGACAAGTGGGTTAGCACGAAGACTGATTCATTAATAGTGTAAACCTTCCAGATGATTTTTTGAAAAGTGATGTTCAATGTTTTCTGGTTCAGATTCCTTAAAGCTATTATATAATTATCTTAAGTCAAGATCATTGACACATCTGGTCACTTAAATGAAACGAAAACTGTCAAGATCACTCCGGATATGAATCAGACTAAATAGACAAACAATTATTAAGGTATTAGAAATCCACAAACTAAGTTGCCTTATACCACGATATTATTAAAATTCTTGATAAGAAATTCTTATTTTCTCTATTGAGATATTCGTGATACAGTGGAACCTGTCTAATCCGACACACCAAGGAACCAGGGAAATGTGTCTGGTTGTACAGGATGTCAGAATACTCAGTATTTATTTTAGTTACTAGAAATACTTTGGGACCATGAAATGTCAGGTTGCACAAGTTCCACTGTTTTTATGTATAAATTTGGGATGAATCTGTTGAGGAACAATTGTGTTAGTGTGCTAACAAGGACAATTTCAATTTTTTTTTTTTGGCTGAGTTGCAACAAAGGCAAACTTGTTAATTGGATTGATTAAGGGTGGACACTTGAACAGAGGAGCATGTGGGTGGACAGAGCCAACCTTTGGTTTCAGCACATTATCTGAAGTTTAGTAATCCGATTGACTTTAAATTTTAAAACTAGCTTCAGACTGATAATGTCAAGTTTGAATTTGAGATATCCAATATTCTTGTTTCAAAGTTATGTGCCTCGATAATGTGCTAAATGATGTTTTTATTGGTTTCCAAACATTTATTTGTGTTCTGTACGTTAGGTTGACTTGCAATTTCAAACCTAGATTTAAACTGATAAAATACAGATAGAATAAGTATTTGAAATATCTAACTTATTTGTATCTGAGTTATGCCCCTTAATTGTGCAAAAAATTGTTGTTTGGTACTGGGTAGAACTTGACTTAACCATAAACAAAAATTGTTGTTTGTTTATGGTTAAGTCAAGTTCTACCCAGTATATTAGTATTAGTACAGATTAACTTGATAATTTTACACTATCTGTAGACAGATAATTATCTGAAACATATTTTAAACAAATGATGGTGTGAAAGCTTGTGATTTTTTATATCAAATTAGAAACACAATATTAGTTATATGAAATTGTGAAGTCCTAACCAATAATGCATTTTTTATTGTTAATTATTTTCTCTGTTTTGTTGCAATTTGAATAAAATTAAGCTTTTCGTATATATAAAAAAAAAGACATCAAAAGCTAAAATTTTTACATCTACTGATGACATTTCCACAGAATCACTTTTGAAAAGTTGTCTTAACACCATACACATCTTAAATCTATTAAAATCTCATTTTGCCCTAGATCATGTTAAAAATCATGGTTGGTTAGTTTATGTTTCTCCTGTTTGATATAATTGGTAGTTACTAGTTAAGTTCTCCAAAAATGTGTGAAGTGGAAAATCTTGGAATTTTTTTTTTTTAATTTGTTATTTTGAAAGAAACATAAAGGAACTGTAATTGTTTGTTCATTTGAAAATTTGCTGTCTAAAATCTTAGATAATAAGCACTAATAGCTATAAAAACAGATACAACATTGCAATCAGAGATTTAAAAAAAAATAATTTTGTTTTAAACTTTATTCAGTAAATCATTTTCTTACAAAATGTTAACAATATTGTTAAGAACACATGTACTACACTTGCACGATAATGGGACTGCAGTGCTTGTTGTTAACAAATTATGTTATATGTCAAAATTAAATGATACCCTGTCATAGCTACATCACTTATTAGTGTTATCATACAAGAACATTAACCACATTTGTGTCAACAAATGAATAACAGACTCATGTGAGCCTCTGGTTTTCTTGATCAGATCAACATGTTGCCATTTCTGTACAATGTAATCTTTGACCTGTTTATACAGAATGGAAACAATATTCATTAGCTGTGCATAGTTTTACATCTGCAGTAATTTGTCCAAATTAGACCCTTGTCATGTCCTCTACTGATCTGTAAACAGTAAAATTAATGAGGGGGGAGGCAATGTGCAGATTTAATTTGAATTTATGTGAGCAATAGTGCAACATTTGACCTTTTATACATCTGTAAATGTAATGACAGATCTTTGATGATTTTCTGAAGAAATTGAACATGTCATCGTGGATAAACTAAGGTGAAGAATTAGTTTTGAGGGGAAGACATTTCTGTGAAATTGGTCTTGTCATGATGAGTAAGAATAAATTACAATGGAACTATTTGGGAGGGAGAATTAATCAGTGTTTTGACATATGGAAGGCAATGTTTGTCTTGATATCAGTTGACTGGTCTAGACAAATGAATCCTATATTGTTTGACTGATTGAATTTTGGTATGGGTTTGTGCATCTAGTAGAAAATAGCAATTGTCAGGCTGCTTCTTGGGTTTGATTTCAACAAAATTAACTATTGTTTGGAATAAGCAATTAAAGACTGGAAACTTGTAACTTGAGTTTTTTCCAAAAAGCCATACAATCAGAAATCAGAAACACTATGGTAACTGTATCTGTTATTTTAATAGTCTACAATTTGGTTTTGAGTGATGAGCATGTAATTAAATTAGACAGCATATCTCCTACTGTGTGAAAAAAAGGTCACTTTTCTAACTTTTCTAGAATAATCCAACAAATATTTTCAAATAGGATCGTATGGAGGGGGGTTGAAATTTTACTTAGTTACTCCTAAAGGGCCAGTTACACAGAAGGCTTTGTTACAGTTCAAAGTTCAATAATTCACAACACTGTTTCATATAGAGAGTGATTGTTGTTTAATGCCACCTCAGCAATTTTTCAGCTATATCATGGCGAGAACAGTTTCAAACCTGAACTTGGAGCTTGGCTTTAAACATTATATAAGTGTATGACTACCAATTGTTTTTGTAGTTTTATATTGCTCTGTTTGGGAGGGACAACATGGACAGTATATGCCCAAAAAATTATTTATCTGTGTACAGCTACTCCTGTATTGTTTCAGATAGATCTTGAAACTTGCTTCAACAATTTATGTGGCCACCATTAAGTGTTCATCAATGGGAATATATATATATATAAACAAAAAAAATCACAAACTACAGATTTGCTTGAACCCTATTAGCGCTTGAATAACCAGTTGAGCATCTAATAATACATTTAATGTAGAATCTTGAAACAACTCTTAAAGTCTTGACGCTTTCACATAAGTTGTACCATTATATAAATATTGATTGTAGCTTTCTGTTGATGTCATTTGAAGTCATTTATCACATTTGTTTCAATAAACTTTTACAAATTAAAAAAAATTATTAGATGTTTTTGTAATTAAAAAAGAAATTTTGAATTTATTTGAAATGCTATAGATTTGAATAACATTTGTCTGACTATGAATTCCAGCAAAAATCAAAAGGAAAACGAAAATAACACAAGGAAGTCATTATTTTGTACCCTTCCTTTATTAACATTACTTAAACACCTTGCCCATGTTATTATTCACCCATACCATATGAATTCCATCGAGGTTCCTGTAAATTTTTGGATCCATTACCGCAATAGCATGTTCGTTTGCAGAATTGTCATAAAACTAAGCAAAATGATTAACTGTATTGATGAAATTCTTTAGAAAGATGCTAAGAAAAAATCCAAATTGCAAGAAATGTAGCAAATTATTTATAACTTTACAACTAAGAAGAAATACATCTGATCAAAATAAGGAAATTATAAGACTATGGAGAGAAGTCAAATTGTTAATGTATAAACTAATTTGGGAGTTACACTTTATAGTTTAATATGAACCCAATAGTCAAGAGAATTGAAGCTTGATAACTACAATTCATTTTTTTCTCTCGTCAATTCCTTATGAATTCAATACTGTCAAATTGGTCTGAGCGTAGAAAACGTTGTCAATTATCATAGGTAGATGAAATCATGTCCTTATTAAAAACAGCAGTTGGATGTTTCGCTACTCAAATCTTCTGACGCTTTTGTTAACAAATCAATGCATAATTTTGTAGAAATACTGAAAGAAGGATATTGCATTTTCAGGCAATTTTTACAATTTTTATTACCAATATTATTGATTTTGTCTTCTTTCACAGGATTATTATCAATGCTGATGTAGAAAAATTCAAAATTAATGGAAAAAAAATAAATAATAATAATAAAAAAAAAATTAATTATTGAAATTAATTAGACTTTTTAGACTAGTTTACAATTAAAATATGGTCTGTTATATATGCATTTTGAAATTTGTGAAAATAGATATATACTTGAATGCTAGAATTTAATTGAACTTTGCAAAAACTTTGAAAGGATTTGTATGGAATAGTGTCATTTGATTGGCTTGTTCACAAAATCAATACCTTAGCTGTTGGGATAAACAAAAACGGCTCCTAGAGTTTGTGTTTGAAGAAGTTTAACGATTTAGAAGTAATTAAAGATGATGGTCGTTAGGAAGGCTAGAAAAGTATTTAAAAAGTGTCTGCAGGGTTTGAGGTTACCTCCCTTGAAGGTCAAGTTGCCCAAGTTAAAATTACCAAAGAAAAAGAAGGTAAGATTTTGATATTTAAATGTTTTTTTTCTAAAGAATTGTCACAAACCACATATTAATATTATTTTTATTTTTATTTATTTTTTTTGCTCTTTCCTTATAACTATAGCTATTCACAGAATTGTTAATAAATTTGAGAAGAAAATCGAACCCAAAGTAAAGAAAAAGTAAAGCAATTGTAGACATTATTATCACTAATGTTAGTTTTAGAGAAGCAGTAATTTTTTTCTTCTGATGAATTTTCATTTCTAAAGGTCCATTTCTTGGGTCAAATTTGTCCTTTGAATTCATTTCAATCTTTAAAATTCTTCAGGACAATTTGAGAAATAGGTGGGCAAATGTCATGAGGCCAATGCCTAGCTATATTTTTATATGTACAGTGTCTTTATGCCACAAGACCATTTATCTATATTCTTTGAAGTTCAAGATTTCATTCACTGGTAATCTTTTGAAAGGGAACCTATTACAAAACACTTAAATTGATTGTGTTCAATGTGTTTTAAAAGTTGAATGTTATAATCCATCAATCTTTTAGAATATGGTAAAATCCATTCACATCATAATATATTAAATGTGAAAAAAAAGAGAAAAAAATTAAATTAAAAAAAAAAATTCTGCTTGGAATAAAACATTTAGTTGTGACTTGTTTATAGAAAACCTACACCACGATATAGCTGAAAAACTGCTAAAATTGGTGTTAAACAACAATCAATCATTCAATAGAAAACACAAAATATTACAGTGGAACCTGTGCAATCCGACACCTGAGTTTTCCGACATCCTGTGACATCTGACAAAAATTTAAGGTCCCAAAGTATTTCAGTTAACTAAGAAAACCCTGAGTATTCCGACATCCTGTACAATCCGACACATTTCCCTGGTCCCTTGGTTTGTCGGATTAGACAGGTTCCACTGTACTTCTAAATTGTTACTTACAAATTACATACAACCAGTAAGATTATATAAAAAATCATAAATGAGATGCATATCTATGTTTTAGATTTATTATTCCCTTGGATTTACATCTCTAACTATATACAATCAGTGCCTATCACCACTTAAGCTGTGGGTTTGATTAATGTCTGTTGGGAGGGGAACTTGATGGTACTTTATGAGATAAGGATTGGTCAATAACTTGTGGTAGGTCAGTGGTTTTCACTGGATACTCTGGTTTCCTCTACCAATTAAACTGACCATCACGATATGTATATAATTAGAATACATGTTTTGTATTTTTGAACTTGGTGTTTGACATCCATTATCTTCACCTATATGTTTATAGCCAATGAGTTCAATCTTTTAGCTCTTTTTAGCATGCATTAAAAATATAGTCCTGCTGTTATTAAAACTCTTTTGACAAATATGGATTTGAAAGTAGACATGGCAATCGAAACACTTTGATGATGTTGATTTCAACAGTAGACATGTCATTAGAAACACTGACAAAGGTGGATTTCAACAGTTGACATGTCATATGATTAGAAACAGTTTGACAATTGTGGATTTTAACAGTAGACATGTCATTAGAAACAGTTTGACGTTTGTGGTTTTCAACAGTTGACATGTAATTAGAAACACTGACAAAAGTGGATTGCAACTGTAGACATGTCAGTGGAAATGCTTTGATGATATGGATTTCAACTGTAAACATGTCATTAAAGACGCTGACAAAGGTGGATTTGTACAATGGACATGTCATTAGAATCACATTAGGCAATGTGAATTTGAACAGTTGACATGTCATTAGAAACATGGATATGTAGATTTCAACAGTTGCAAGTCATGAGGAACATTTTGACAAATGTGTATTTCAACAGTAGATATGTCATTAAAAACACTGACACATGTGGATTTGTCCATCTTATTCATTAAAATTATTCAAATCTTCTAAAAAAAAAAAAAAAGCATGAAAGTGAAGATGGATTACAAGAAAAATTGTATATGCATATTTAAGTGAGAAAAACAGAAAATATATCTTTTAATTCTCCATTAATGACGATGCTGTAGCCATAGTGTTGATTTCTCTTCAACTCACAAAATCACAATGTCTCTATTGTCAGTTTTTCTGTGCAATGACAAACAACAAACATTCTGTTGATGTTGTTCAAATGGCAAGTGATAAAGTTTACAAGTTGCTTCCCCATGGTCGGTGGTTCTCTCCGGGTACTCCGGTTTCCTCCACCACTAAAACTGGTCGCCATGATATAGCTGAAATATTGTTGAAAGTGGCATTAAACACCAAAAATCAATCAATCAATCATGTTATTCAAATGAAAATAGTTATGAATTTGTACCATTAGTCCCAGAAAAACTGATCAATTGTTTTCCTTAATTTTGAAAACAAAACAAGATATGTACTGTTATGTGTAATATACATTGTACAACATGGTCCTTGAAACATAAGGATGTATTAATTTTGAGATGTTTTAGCACGAAATATTAGGTTTCCTGATCGTAAACCACAGTTTTCACTCAAAATACCAGGTATTTCACATGAAAACCATCAATTCACTTGTTATATTTTCATTTTTGCTATAACAAAATAATTATTTGATGGGGATGAGACTTTGACCATCATCTACAAAGTTATGTTTTTTTACATTGTTTAGCTGTCAGGGAAGTATGTCATTTATTGGCCATAGTTAGAATAGGACCTTAAACTCCAGAGTATGTATATCTTTTCAAAACATCTGAAATGATGGAAACTAAAGTTCTCATTGTACTTTGGCAAGACTGTATGTATATGCTTACTTGTATTGGAAACAAATGACTGATATTGATATAATGGGCCGTTGGTCATGAATATATGGTAGTTTGATTTACAACTACCTGTGTAATCAGTGCCTATCACCACTAATGTGAGTTCGAATCCTGCTGATGGCAAGGTGTACTCGATGCCATATTATGTGATGAAGTTTGTCAGTCAGTGACTTGTGGCAGGATGGCGAATTTCTCCGGGTACTCCAATTTCCTCCACCAATAAAAATGACCGTCATGATATAGCTGAAATATTGTTCTAAGTGGCATTAAGTACCATATCCCCCCTCCCTGATATTGATATAACATTCTAATGAAATGTTGATTTGTAATGATCAAACCAAATACTACTATATGAGCCTCTTGTTGATATCTTCTGTCTACTTCTTGTTTGTTTACCATTCTTTGTAAAACTATTTGTTTGTAGTAATATATGTCTTATGGCATTTATATGTGAAATCATATTTGAAAGTAGATTGAAGACTGAAAATGTTTAAAATGTTGTTAGTACATATTGTATTTAAACCCAGACAAAAATTACAGGAAGTTGAACACTTTGACTAAATTGGTATTGGTACCACATAATAATTTTGTAGGAGAAATCAACTTTTAATGGAAGTCTAAACATACAGATGATCCTGATCTCCGAAGGGAATTAAATTACACCATAAATAGTCTGGAAAGATCTATCAATTGTTGTCTACTTTCTAGGAGCTTCATTCTTTACATAAAATTGTCATTTAGAAGACCTGTAATAGCTTTCATAAATTCTTTAAAATGATCTATTAATGAATTGTGCCCCAAATGGGACAGTGACTGAAATAAAGTTTTGAACAAGAAAATTGTGCATGGGTTTCTCAGAGACATCTATTAAAAAAGTAATTAAATGATAAATTGAAGGTTACTCTTAAATAACAGCAGTTGCAGTACTGTAAATTCAGAAATTAATGCGTGAATTTATTATTGCGAATTTTCGACAACCTACAATAATGCGAGATTAATTAATGCGATTGGTATTCATGTTGTAATAGAATATTAATAGCAAAAATTGAAATGTAACTTTTAATTATTGCAGTGTTCATCCTGTCGCATTTTTCGCATTAATAAAAACATCGCATTAATTTCTGAATTTACAGTATCTGATGTTAGTCTGCTGCAAGTATACTGCAAAAATGCCACAGAAATCCAGGAGCAATTAATATGCTGCAGATATGCATCCAAATTAACTGCAAGTATGTGGCAGAAAAAACACAATTTTTGAACATGCTTCAATGATTTCTTCAAATATACTGCATACTGTAACCATGCTTCAATGATTACTGCAAGTATGCTGCATATTTTTACCATCCTTTAATGATTACTTCAAGTATGCTGCATACTGTAACCATGCTTCAATGACTACTGTGAGTATGCTGCATCCTGGAGCCATGATTCAATGACTACTGTGAGTATGCTGCATCCTGGAGCTATGATTCAATGATTACTGAGAGCAGAGCATGCTGCATTTTCTGTCTTTTATAATGGTGTAGTGCCATATTTATGTCTCAAAATGTTCATTCTTTTAATTGATATGAAATGTCGATAAATTTTCAATTTCTAAAAACCAACCTCTGAAGTAAAATAAAAATATAACCATACTCTGCACTAATTAACGTAATAATCTGAGAAACATTATGTGAATCCTAGTTGGCGAGTGTTTATTTATTGAAGCAAGGTATATTAGTAGTATATAAGTGACAATTTTACCTCAGAGGGAAACTATCCGATGAGGTATAATTAACTTGTGTCATGATTCTATGATCGATGCTAATGATAGCTTTTGATATTTTAAGGTTAGGTGTCTTCAAGGAATTTGTCCTTATTTTATGATCGAGTGCATTAATGCAGGTTATATGATTACATTTGACGACATCATGGTAAAATCGTTGATATAGCATTTAAACAAATGACTTGGTTTGTAATATGTTTGACAGAAAGGATATAGTTCGATCATGTTTAGTGTACCTTTTTTAGCTCACCTGACCCAAAGGGTCATGTGAGCTTTTGTCATCACTGCGTCCATCGTCGTCGTCGTCCACGTCTGTAAACTTTTCATACTTTCTTCTTCTTTTTTGAAACCACTGAACTGATTTGGACCAAATTTGGCAGAAATGTTCATTGGGAGGTTCTCTACTAAATTTGTTATTTTGGTGCAGATCGGAAATCCAACATGGCCGCCAGGGCCAATAATGTGTTCTGATTGGTTGAAACTTTGAAAATCTTCTTGTCAGAAACTACTCAGCCGATGGAATTGTAACATTATAGAAATGATGACTGGATGGTCCTCTACTAAATTTGTTATTTTTGTGCCATTCGCATATCCAAGATGGCCACCATGATTCGACTTAGTTTTAACATAGAACCCTATGGGAAAAATGTTTAAAAAAAATTTCCTCTGAAAGCAGTAAGTCAATTTAAAGCAAACATGACATGAATGGTCCTTAGGTGGTCAACTTTCAAAATAATGTCATGTGACCCCGACCTCCATACAAGATGGCCACCGTCAGCGAACATAGTTTTAACATAGGACCCTATGGAAAAAATGTTTAAAAATTGTTTCCTCTGAAACCAGTAAGTCAATTTAAAGCAAACGTGGCATGAATGGTCCTTAGGTGGTCAACTTTCAAAATAATGTCCTCCATCCAAGATGGCCACCATCAGCAAACATAGTTTTACAGGGATGCAAATTAACGGTCGCCCAGTTGGCGATTGAAATTTATTCATCACTCCAAGTTTCCACTGCCAACGGAATTTTAGAACGGCATTAAATTCCGTTTTCAGTTTTAATAAAATGTCAGACAGACTTGAAATTTGTTTATTTATTCTGTCAGACCGGCACATTCCTATTTTTATTAATCAAAACTTCTTCCTATGGTATTGTAAACGTCATTTTAGTAGGAACGGGCACCTGCAATACGTGAAGCCTTAAAACTGAAATACATTACTGAGCACAGAAATAAGTTGACTTCCACACTCCAAAGGTATCAAATATTGTTTGTATTTAATTAAATTTGTTTTGAGATGCTTATATATTGAAGATGACAACAGATTCGTGTTCTTAACTGAAATTAAAAAATGTAGGTAAACCGGATGTTGACATTGATGTAAAATATTCGGAACGGGATCGGACAGTGAGATACGGATTGTTGGCCATATCTGCTATCTTTTTAGATAACTATACAGAAAAGCATTTAATTGAAAAATGTGCAATGTATTTACATGAAAATTGATTGATACTTGTAATCCAAACTAAGGTGAATAACTTGTC
>MJUT01036447.1:604388-621849 GCA_002080005.1 Gigantidas platifrons | reverse complement strand
ACCAGAGTTACTCCCCTTTTTTTACTTCAAAATGGTCCTTGGATGGTCCCCTTTCAGAATTATGAGTGATACAGGCTCACCTGACCCTCTAGTTTACAGTAGTTTCAAAATTTAATCTTACGATATAACCTTGGCGTCGGGGGACCAGTGGCCAACGGCCTTTTATTGATAATTGAGTTGAAGTGTTTCTTTGTGTATGGAAGGTTCTTTTGTTTATCATTGTAGTTATAGAACCATAACATGTTTAACCACACTTTATTAGCTGTTCTCCTTTAACTCATTTGGGTGATAGCTTTGGAAGAAAAACTATACTATCCTGTTACACATTGGAAGACATAGAATCAGAGGCTCCTATGAACATGTAATCACTGTGATGGACATCAGATTTTAACAAAATGATTACTCTATATTAAGAACCATCCTCAGATCATTTCTGCAAATTTTCAGTTCAAATGAAATGACACAGTGGTTTCTTAGAATATTTTTTTAATATTTCAACCAATCAAAAACTGCCGTCCTATGGTAGCCATATTGGATGTCTGATCAGAATGAAACTACAAATTGTATTAGATTGTCTAGTTTTCTTACAAATATTTTGATGAGAGCCCTGTAGTTGTTTCTTGTTTGTAAATGTATTCATTGTATGTGTTACTTTGTGATGTCGGGCACTGTTATGACAGTATTTGTAAGATTACTTCACACCTGTATTGTGTAATCTTGTTGATCGACCCACATCTAGGAATAGGAAAAAAGGCAAGATTTAGTGTTGATTGGCTAGAAGCAAAGAGTACCGCTCAATTTCAGGCTAGGGTCCGTCTTACGGTCAATCTACTGTAGGCTATGAGTTAAGATCACTGAAGAACCTACGTTTACTGTGGGATGTAGAACAGCAACCAAAGCATTGTTCCTTTGCTTATTTAACTTTGTGTTATCTCTCATGTTTATTAACGTCCATATCCCTTTTCACTTAATTATCATTAATTACTGAATGTTTAACATCCAGCTGATATTATTGCATCCATATTCAGAACAATCCCACCAAATGTGAAAAGTTTGTCAATTACATACCAACATACAATCTTCATGTTGTATTAAAATCTGTGATTTTTTTTTATTCATTGTAAAGTTTATTATTCGAAACAACATTACATTTTAAAATTTATTACCAAAGATAATTCAAGAACAAAATAAAGACTACAGTATCGATCAAATGCTGTTAGAATACATGTACAGTTTATATGCAATATTTTAAGGAAATATCAGAGAACATTTACACTGTCTATTGGAAAGAAAAATCGACTGAACTTATTTGAAATGTTTTAAATGAATTTTTGCCTTTTTTCCATTTTCAAAGGAAATATTTTTCAAGTTTAATATGGAAGAAATATCTTGTAGTTTAACCTTCTATTAACTTTTATTTACAACAACTACAATGTATGAATTCAACTAAGAAACAATGTCTTTTATTAATTATAAACTTATTGAACTATGATCTATTAAATGTGATATAACCACGAAAAATTTGAAAAATTTGTATCTTTTTAATCGGCTAAAATTTTTAAATTACTTGATTTTTTGGGGGTAATTATAAGCAATATTAAACCTACAAATAATGAACGAACAACAACAATACTAAACCTACAAATAATAGTTTAACGACAACAATATTAAAACTACAAATAATATTTGAACGACAACAATTCTAGAACTACAAATAATGATTGAACAATAATTCTAAAACTATTCAAACAACTTTTTATTGTTTTACTATATTTTTAATTATTTAAAGCAAAATTTTAAAAACTGAAACCATTTCTCTTTCAATTTCATTTTTCTTTCAATATTTATTAACTCACAAAACTAGGTTTGAATTGTTTAAAATTAAAGAATTGGATTAAAATATCTTTGATTTTTTTTTGCAACTTTTAAAAGAAATATATTTTAATTGTAATACAATTCAAATGGTTAAGTGAACATTATGTAATTTATAAGTTATCATACCTGTAAATTCTACAAGTTAAGAATAAACAATACTAACACTATAATTGATGAATAAACTACTAGAACAATACTAATACTACAAATACTGAATGAACAAATTTTTTTTCATTTTGATGTATTTTAAAACTGGAACCCTTTCTCAAAGAAAAAGGGTTTCAAAATGTTTAAAACTAAAGAATTATAATTTTGGAATATGCCATTGTTGAAGACGCTGGATGAAGTCGTTTAATTTACGTTCGTAAGGGAAAATATTCACACTATATACAGGACAGTCTGCTAAAATTTGCAAGCACACATTTTCACTGTATTGGAAATTTATTTCAGTTTAAAACATAATACTAGTTACATTTTTTTTCAAAACACGTAAGCAAAAATATCTAAGCATAGTATCTTTGTTCCTTTCTTTTGGAACCCCTACGCAATTAAATTTTACAAAACTATGTCATTTGCTCCAGTCAAAATAGCTCGGGGGCATAGGAAAGGGTAATTACAATACTGCTTACATTTTAAGTAAATGCCAGCACATGGAAGCATACATATAAAGTTTAAAAAGGAATTAAAATTTGAATGAATGATTTTTATTTATAATAGTAACATGACTTCAATAATATAAGTCAACATACTATCATTAGGTATAACGGTTATCAGTAGGGGAGTGCGATGACACATATTTTAATGTACATCTCTGGTGCGACACAGATATTAAAAATAGATGACATTTCACTTTCTGTAAACATTCAGTTTATTGTAAATGTGTTTGTGCTAATAAATATTGTCTACAGATTGCATGACTTGTTCAACCTGTGAGTAATAAAATGTCAGCAGGGCAATGTTTCTGTTGATAAAACATGTAATGCAAGATAAACAATTTATAATAATTATAGGTTAACATTTATATGTTTTATGTATAGGAAATTATATATCAAACAATTTAAACCTTTTTACGCCCATCATTAATTAATTACATTGTAAATCCCTTCTTTGAGGCACTTTCCCATAATTCCCAATTCTACATTGCATCCTGTCCAACCTCTCTAATACTATAGGTGTGGGTCGCTAATGCGCCCACGCAATAATGGTATTCACAGAGGATAGAGAGCTAATAAAGAGGGTGTGCATTACAGCAGGTGCTCCCAAATAGATCAGTAGTAATTAGCGTGAAATCTCTTTTGAAACATGTTTACTCTTTCCTTCAATGCACACCATACATAATAGTTTGATGAGGAAAAGGATAAGTTTTCAAGTTTGCTACAGTGTAATATACAAATAATAACAAATAATTCATGAAAGTGTTAATAATTAAATCTCTTAAGCAATGTGAAGGGATTTATTCATTGTTTATGGTTTTTTTCTTCTTCCTATGATTATTTTTTCTTTCTTTCTCCAATATGTAAAATTTTTCTCAGCCTTTCTCGGGTACTGAAAGTCAGATTTACAGGAAGTTTTAAAGTGATTGATTGGTTTATGGTGTTTAATGCCACTTTCAACAATATTTAGTTATATCTTGGCAGTCAGTTTTATTTGGTAGAGGAAACCAGAGTACCCGTAGAAAACCACCGACCTGTGACATTTCACTGATAAACTTTATCTCATAATGTTGTATCAGAAAAGTGTGATAGGCCTAAATATCTGTTTAGTCCTAAGATATTTTTCTTTTTCTGTTGGGGATCCTAAGGGTATGTTTTAAGCAGTCCAAACTTTAGTGGGATTTGCTATTAAATCCTATATGTTTGGGAGGCTTTTGTTACAGTTCACTGCTCTACTTACCATACCTATTTTTGAGTCAAATTATCAATTATAATCTATATTCTCTGGGAAGAAAATAAGGAAATATTGGATCCAGATAAATATGTTTATGGTGTTTAACTTCACTTTCAACAATATTTCAATTATAACGTGGCAGTCAGTTTTATTGGTGGAGGAAACCAGAGCACTCTGAGAAAACCACCAACCTGTCACAAGTCACTGACAAACTTTATCACATAATGTGGTATCAAGTACACCTCACCATGAACGGGGTTCAAACTCTCATGTATTTTATTATACGTAATGAAAAACATGTTGAAACTTTAAATTTTCGTCATGGTTAACTTTATTAAATAAAGCTGAGATTATCGAAAAAATTGTCATAAGTTGCTGTGATTGCTTTGTCTAAAACCTGTTCACATTTTTGTGTCTCCCTAGTGATGACCTAGATTTCCACCAGTTTCTATCTGTTTGTGAAGCTTGAGGTATGCTGGAAGAGTGGTTTTGTCGTGGTTGGTTTTATTGTATTTGACCAAAACTGTTGATATTTTTATTTTAAATGAACTTATTTGTTTTTTTAAGGGGATGTATGTTTAGATAGGGAGAATACTACATTATTTAAGTAAAATAAATATTTCAATATCTGTAAAATCATGATCATTTTCTTGTAACTCCCTAGAATATGTTTTACTTCCAACAAATTGTTGTCAACTCAACTCAAGTTATTCCTAGAAAAAACACCTGCCCTTTTCACTCAAATTGTATGAATTAGGATGCCTTCTCAAAAGCAAAATTTAAACTATATTAGTAGTGATAGATTGTTTTAGATCAATTTCACATGACATTATACTTTGTCTGTGTAATTAATTAGAGTTATCTTTCTTCCCACATTTCCAAGTCTTATGTTACATCAATCCACAAATAAGACATATTTTCTCTGCTATTATTGTTACAACTGCTACAAAAAGGGATGCACAATACTTGGTTGGACTAATCAAATAATACTTTATGGCACTAGACATAAAAGAGTGCCTAGTGTTAGTGTGATGCCACTCTCTGTCCACATAAAGAGACAAGTTAAAGCAGCACCTGAGAACACTGTTGATATTGATATTATCTGTCTTGTGTTTAAATTTATGCTTTTAGATATTGACAATTAATTAAGGACAGTTTCTTATAAGCCAGATGACTTTGATTTCCCTGTAGTATTTTTCTTGTCTTTTTTGAGAAGTAACATTACCGTCTCCCCCTGCTTATAGGCTGTATGTGTATGTATCCAAATTAGTGTGTAAAACTGGATAATCTCTTCTATTCATTGAAATGCATGAAGCAGTGTTGTTTCGGTTCCCTGTAGTATTTTTCTTTTCTTTTTTGAGTAGTAACAATCCTACCTCCCCTGCTTACATTTGTATCCTAATTAATATGTAAAACTGAATAGTCTCTTGTATTTAATGAAATCCAGAGTTTTTTTAAAGACCTACTATGAATGACAAAAAGAATAAGATTCAATTTAAGACCTACCAAAATTACAGGAATGTGACAGGGGTCAAAATTTTATACATAAGAATGCAGAGAATTGGCTATATTTCTCAGGAGGGGCGGTCATGGCCGTGATTGTATAGTAGTTGGATGTACAACTACCTATGCAATCAGTGCCTATCACCACTGTGTTTCAATCTCGATCAGGGTGAGGTGTACAACATTATGTGATAAAGTTTGTCAGTGACTTGCGGCAGGTCGGTGGTTTTCTCCAGATACTCGGGGTTTCCTCCACCAATAAAACTGACTGCCATGATATAGCTGAAATATTGTTGAAAGTGTCATTAAAAACCAACAAACAAACAAACAAACAAATATATATTTCTCAGGTGAGAATTGTAGCCCAGGGGTTGAGAAATATGATTGAGTGGTAACTTTATTCCAGTTTTAACAATTGCTTCTGGTTTTAGCGATGAAGGAAGCCATATTTTATTAAGTACATGGTCATTTATCTTAATCATACCTGTGGCTCACCTGACAGAGACATAATTAAAAAATGTTTTGCTGCAGTTGACATCTGGAAAACCTGAAATAACAATTTTTGAAGCTCAGCAAAAATTCTGGAGGCACCAGCAGCTGACTACTCATGAAACATTCAAAATAGTACTTGTCCAAAAGCATTTTTTGCTTGTCCAAAGTTGATGTATTGAAAAAATAAAAGTTGTCAAGAAGTTGAAGATTGCATGCAATTTATATGGGCTGGCAAAACTCAGAAATTAACAGGTGCCCAGGTAAGATTTTATTATTCTATAGTTCAATAAACTAATAAATTAATTAATACCATTAATTGATTATTACCAGTCAGGTTGTTTTAATCCATTTTATTTATACATGCTTCTGTCTGTGGTTGCCATTATCAGAATTGTTTCTATTCAGGGGGAATATGCAACAGAGATCAGGAAACTAAAATTTACCCAAACATATGAATGGAACAGGTTTTCCTAATTCATTTCAATGTTAACTTCGCATACAAGATCAATCCGGAATGTCACATTTGATTTAGAAAAATCTGCTATGAAATAGTGTTAACACACGTCTACAAATGTGTACTTAGTGAAATGTAAAACTCTCACAAATCAGTACATTTCAGGAGTAAAATGTCAACTTCTATAGAATTTACAATTTACTACCGGTAGTTATTATTAATAATTAATCATTTTATTACTTGTCCCAACGATTTAACAAATATTAATGATCATCAACACACATGGCCAACATTTAGCATCTGAGCATCTGCAGAGGGTGCTCATATCAGAGGTACTAATGAATAATATGGTCTGTATGGTCTGTTCGTCCATGTGATTTTTCTCACACCTGGAAATCAATTTATTTCGATGGAATTGTAAGCATTTCTATAGTAAATTGGCAAAAAATAGAGGGAATATTCAATTTGGTTTGCAACATATTTTTATAATATTTTTTAGCTCACCTTGCCAAAGGCAATGTGAGCTTTTGCCATCACTTGGCGTCCGTCGTCTGTCATTCGTTAACTTTTCACATTTTAATCTTCTCGGAAACCCCACCGCCAAATGAACTGAAACTTGGTAGGAAGCATCTATGGAAGGTTCTCTATAAAGATTGCTCATTTCGTCTTGATCCATTAACAAACATGGCCGCCACAGGCAATTCGTTTTTGATTGGCCAATTTTTTTAAATCTTCTCCTCTGAAACCTCTTTGCCAAATAAACCGAAACTTGGTAGGAAGCATCTATGGAAGGTCCTCTATGAGAATAGCTGATTCTGTTTTGATCCGTTATCAAACATGGCCGTCATAGGCAATTCTTGTTTCGTATTGGTAGATTTCTAAAACAGATTTTCCTCTGAAACTGCTTGGCCAAATGATATGAAACTATGGAAGAAACATCTATGGAAGGTCCTCTATAGTGGTTGCTCATTTCGTTTTGATCCATCAACAAACATGGCTGCCACAGGCAACTCTTGTTTTAGATTGGTCGATTTCTGAAAATCTTCTTCTCTGAAACTGCTTGGCCAAATGAACCGAAACTTGTTGGGAAGCACCCATGTAAGGTTCTGTATTAAGTTTCCTCAAAGCAGAGTGAAAGGTGAGCAACACAGGCTCAGCCCACTGAGCCTCTAGTTTTAAAAGAACTTTAAAAAATATATATAATTTAAAGTTAAAAAAAATATATATGTGTAATTTAAATCATGAAATTGTGTATAAAATATTAGATAATAAAATACCAAGACGTAACATTTTGACATCCCAATGAATTATGTAACTTACATATTTATTGCTAACTAACATCCAATCTGCTTCCAATAATTCCAATAAAATCCCTATAATACTGAATATATTATTACAACACTCCTAAAAACATTGATATTAGTCATTATAGAAAATAAATACTACAGCTGTTGTCTCTATGGGATAATCTTAAAAAAATCTCATCCTCATAATTCAGTCCTCAGCCATTTTTCTGCAACAACAAAAGTTTTGATTTATTAAATTGATTTCTATATAGATATTTCTAGAGACAAAATAAAATTAGAAAATATTGCAAAATTGAAAGAAAAAAATTATCAGTGGTAAAGCCATGTGCTGTTGTGATATAATACTTGTAACAGAATGTGTAGGTAAATGAAAAATAATTGATAAACTTAAAATCATACAAATAAAATGTTGGTATATCACGTTTCAACTGAAACATGTTTCAATCTTTTACTACCACAGTAATTCCTTGTTAAATTGGCACAAAGTTGCACAAAAAAAGTCTCACCGTTGTCAATCTTTTGATAGAGATTTGGAGAATTAACCCATCCTTTGAGTGTTTAAGTTCAAATCTTCTTTGTAATAATATAGGAAGCCATTGGTTTAATTACTTTTATTACATAATATAATTGGGTTTTGGTGCAGAGTAAAATTAGTCTACATGGGGACACAATGGAGACTAAATATAACCAACAGATGTATGCCTCACTGTGGATACTAGGACTAAGGTATTGGGTAAGTTTAATATAACTTTCTTCATTCATTAAATAAAGATTTTTTTTTAATGAATCGTGCATTGACTTTTTAATTAGATAAAAGATGGGACTTATTACAGTAAAATGTTGTCTTGGTTTTAACATTTTAGTTTTACACTTGAAAATGAGTTTTTATCGATCATCTTCTTTTTTTTAGCTCACCTGACCCGAAGGGTCATGTGAGCTATTGCTATCACTGGTCGTCCGTCTGTCGTTAGCTTTTTGCATTTTAATCAACTCCTCTAAAACCACAGGGCCAATTTGAACCAAACTTTGGTGGAATGGTCCTTGGGTGGTCCCCTTTCAGAATAGTGTCTGACAATCCCCCCTGCCTACCAAGATGGCTGTCATTACTAAAAATAGAAAATTCAGCAAAAAATCACTTAAAAATTATCTCCTCTGAAACTGCTGGGCCAACTTTGAGCCAGGTGAGCGATTTCAGGCTCCTAGGAGTCTCTAGTTTTTTTTTTTTTTTTTAAACATTTTATAGTTTTATTTTATGATACGGGTCTGTTGTCATCGCCATTGGCATTGTTTTTTTTTGGCATTGTCGTCATAATTTTTGTTCTAGATGATCGACCCTCCTGATATTTTAATACAAGATTACTTAGCACAAAATACCCTCCTCAATATAACTGAAATATTGTTGAAAGTAGCATTGAACATCATAAACCAACCTTAGCACAAAATACAGGTTAGGAATGGTAATGGAGTTTCTAACTCCTATAGTTTAGAAATAAAAAAAACAGGCCAAAAGGAGCCAAACAAGGTGTTTTCATATATATTAGTCTAAAGAATGTAATGTTATTCTGTTTTTGACATTATTTTTCATGAATTTCTGTTAAAAATCCATGCCTAATAAACCCACCTTAAAATCCAAGGACTATTGAAGTCTAGATTTTTGCTGGATTATGGCTTATTAAAATCAGGCTTTCGGTTGAACTATGAGTGTTAATGACTGGATTTTTACCACACAAGACCGTTGTCACATCACAAGTTTATCAAACCTCCCTTGAAAAATCCTGGCAATGGCCTGTGCATATTGTCTTCATAATCTAGTTTATTAATAAATAGTTTCAATGTCCAAAGTAATTTGTATCACAGACAGTTATAAATTTCTTAGGGACATGGACAATACATTGACATAAAAAATTATGTTAATACAGAAATAACAGGATAGGCTATTGTGATTTGACATGTAAATTGTACCACATGGTAACAGGCTTAAGATTGATGAGGGACACAAATAATATAATTATATCCTGCAGTATTGATATTGATATGCTGGTTAGACAGATTTCAATTTTACTAACCATTTTAGTCTGGCTATTGTCTGTAGAATCACACAAAACAAATTATCTGATGAGCAGTTACATTGAACTTTATGGAAAGAAAGTTAATAGAGTGATCACAACATATAGCATTGGAAATCTTGGCTTGGGACAGGCACAATAATATGACAGGGTTAAGCCATTTGATGGGATCTACAATGTAGTGGCAGCTCTCCACTTTTAGTGTAGCATGGGTTTACTTATTGCTGAAGTCATCATGGTAACAGTTGAACAAGGCACAGCAATAAAACTTTTTGTTATGACCATATCTCTTCTTTTACAGTTTATACTTTGAGTTGGTATAAATGAAGGAAGGTCTCAGTAATATATTTGTTAAACATAGTTAATTATTGCTAGCAAATTTAACTGCCACGATATTACTAATATATTTTTGAAAGTGGCATTAAACACCATAAACCAACCAACCTGTTAGCAAATTGTAACTGTCCAACAATGGGAACACATGTATATATATTACTGTTAGAGATTCAGTTATCAAGAGTGGAGGGTTAGGATCCCATTAACCGGTTTAACCTCACCACATTTTTGTACCTGTCCCAAGTCAGAGCCTGGATTTCTAAAGTCACATGTCATGGTCTTTTTGTGTTCAGTGACTACAGTTAAGAGAAGTGATTCTTCGTTTTGTTGGTATTGGTGGAATAGATGATCATCACTGTTTTAAACTTTCTTTTCATAGCAATATTCTCCAACAAGCAGTCAGTATACCTCTACACATTAACATAATGGTAGCTGCCCAAACAAGCCATCAGTACATGTATACCCCTAGACATTAACATAATGATTGCTCCCCAGCAGTCACCTAGATATTAAGATAGTAAAGTGCTACATTGATTTTGATTTAAGGCTGATGAGATATATTCCCATGTGACAGCTGGTACACCCCTCAATCAATTTCTACAAATAGATCTAGTTTTATAAAGACATTCAAATTGATGCATGTTAAATCGTTGCCTAATAGCTGTTTAGATTACCAATAATTCTTTACATAGATTATATGCTTTTTGTCTTAGAAAATAATTTGTCAATGTTTATTAATGAATTCTTTTGAAATTGTGAAGTGCTATTAAAGAACGAAGCAATTTGTCTTGTAATTTTTGGTCCTTGTTTAGCTTGAAGCTTACGGCTGACGTAATTTGATCTTTGATTTGCTAATAGTTAAAGGGAGACAATCATTACCAGTACATTTGATTTAGTTTTAGAAATGTACTTTACATTATCTTTTAATTTTGAACTTACTTGAGAAAATGTTTTAAAAATCTTGGAAGCTATTAACTATGGAAAACAAACTTGACTGTTATGTTCCTAGTACGTTGATTAGATCCAGTGAGCCTCTTGTAGAATAACACATTTTTTGACAATTTAAAGTACATGTGTATTACTGTTATCTTGAATATAACTTTCTGAAGTGTACAATTAGATAAATGTTAATTAGGCTAAAAAGATAGATAAATTTTGAATTGATAGACAAATATTGTTGTACTTATTTAAAGAATTTATTTTTTTAGAGAGGGGGTTCAGCACAGTATTTCTTAATATATACATGTACTAGTAACTTGGTAAAGGGAGATAATACCAAAACACTGTTTGAGGGGACAATTTAGTTGTCTTTATACTATCAAAGTGTATCAGAAATGTGACCAGATAAGAGGGTTGATCTTTGGTGAAAGTGGTCTCATACGAGGGGCACTTGACATTTCACCAAAAAACAAATTAGGTCATTCATTACATTTGATGATGATCACAATCTGATTCCCACCTCTAGTGTTCAGGGGTTCTTACACCTACCCAAGGACAATGATTTCACCTTGCTGTCATCCTCCAATGAGCCCATAGCTCATCAGGAGGTGTGTTCATCTTGGACTTTAAGAGAGATAGTATATTAGGTACTAAACGATGCTCAACATATTTCTTCAGAAGCCCAGGATTCCTACTTGGTTGCCTCGATTTAGCTGATATTAACTGAAAGGGGCATAACTCAAGCATTCAATCCATCAATTAATGATCTGACCACATGTGAAGTGAATGTTTTTAATATTATTTTCTACTAGTTAAAGTACATGGTCTTTATTTTGTTAAATGGTTTGAGGTGAGAGGGGGTTGTCTGTTTTGAAGAAATTTGTGCAATTGTTGACCGTCACTGTTTATACTTTCTGTTCATTACATTAAAAAGCTAGTGTTGCCTTTCAATGGACCACCATTGACTTATTAGGAGATGCTGTTACAGAAATATTTTTTTTATAAAAAGTTTTATATGAAATATAAATAATATTGGGAGTGCCTAATTACTTTTTGTCCACTGTCTGTAGTTGTCTTTATTGTGCAAGGAGTATGGCATTTACTCATTTTTGTTCTGTCATTGTTGTCAGAGAGAAGGGAGGGGGAGATTGCTTATTTAAGTTGTCTGGACAATCAGAGGGATTGTGCCTCCTTAGCAGAAATATTATGTCCTATTTCTATTCTCAAGGGTATATGATTTCTTTGCAGATTGCAAAAGCTGACCCTGTTTTGTGGTGTGTAATTGTTGAGCATGAAGTCCAAAATAGTAGTTGATTAAAAATCCCTTCATGTATATAAATCAATTTGAAGGGAAAACATCAGTGGCTTATCTCTCTTGCAGGATTTATATGAGTTTGAGGTTCACTCTTCATGCTTCCCTGAGGAGCCTCTAAAGATTTACTGAAATTTTAAAATATGGAGTTTTTCTTAACATATTGGAAACCTCAAAGAATATAATGTCAGACAAAACTTAAAGTTGAAGATAAAAACAAATTGTTTAACAGCAGATTCTTGATTCAAAATAATTTGTTAAAAATGAATATTTTTGTTGTAATTCTGATCAAATTGATAACTGGGACAATCAGCAAGTGTAGCTTCTGATGCCAAATCATAATGGCTGCCCAAATGTCATAAAACAGGAATCAATTAGATTCTGGGTCTTACCGTACATTGACTGGAATAAAGCCAGATTTTATTTTAAACAATATTGTTTTGAAGATGATTTTTCTGTAACAATGTTAACAGTAAGGCTGATTAAATTGGACGAGAATCAGAAATCAAAATAAACTTTTCACAAAATTCTGTTGTTTTGTTAAACACGATATTGACAAAATGGTTTTTAGTAGAATTTAAAACAACATGTTATAAATGCCTCTATTTAACCATAACTATAAAACATTAATAACATTACAATATACTTAGAGCTTTTCATTAGTTAATTCTTCAGAACGATGATTTTATTGTCGTAATATCTGGACGTAGAATCCATGTGTGTTACATTGCAATCATTCCTTGAGGGATTATAGACGAGTTAAAATGTTATAATATATCAATAATACCTAGAAATATATATATAAATGTGTTTTGAAATATATAGGAAAAAATGATAGATAATTAAATAATAAAAACATGTTTGATAACATTAGTAATCCGCAGTGTACAAGTTTTATTCATTTGATGGTGGTTATGCTGAAGTAAAATGCAGGTGTCGTTTGTTGTAACATATTACAAGGAAAACTGCTGTTGATGCACATACCATCATGTTCAGCTATACCTTTCTGTGAAGGAAAGGAGGAACTACTGGAAAAGGGAGGTAATTTTAGATTCATAGTTGAAAAAATAAAGTTATTTGATGGTTTGGTTTGGTTTATGGTGTTTAACACCACTTTCAACAATATTTCAGTTACATCGTGGCAGCCAGTTTTATTGGTGGAGGAAACCGGAGTACCCTGAGAAAATCACTGACAAACTTTTATCAAGTTACATGTATTTGAAAGAATATATTGTTCTAACATTAGTGTTATAATATAAAGAGGCTGTTCAATGTATTTGAAAGAATATATTGTTCTAACATTAGTATTATAATATAAAGAGGCTGTTCAATGTATTTGAAAGAATATATTGTTCTAACATTAGTATTATAATATAAAGAGGCTGTTCATTGATTTGTTTTACAGTTTTGATCTTTTTTTTTCTTCCTCTCTAGGACTGGAAATGGAGGATAAAGAAAAAAAATTCACACTTTCTGTCAAAATTTTCAGTCAAACATTTTGAAACTTAGTTACAAGTTATAATTTCAAGACAATTGTATTTGTCATATAGCTTCATTAGACATGCAGTTTATACAGTCGCTGTTCAATAATTCGAACTCAGATATAAGTCAATTTCTTTGATAGCTCGAAGTAAATATTTGGTCCCATTATATTACCTTTTATCTTGATTTATTTTGGATAACTCAAATAATCGGCTATTTTGAACTAAAATCAGTGATCCGTTTGATTTCGGCACAAAGTTTGATTGTGTAAGTAAAGGGGTCATGGGTGTGTTAGGTATGACATCTATGAAGGGGGTATCCAGGATTTAATATGATGCTATGAGAAAAATTATGAAAAGTCACTTTCAAAGACTCGGCAATGAATATTCGATTTTAGTTGGCATTAAGCATTACTGTGAAAAGAGGCTCTATGAAGTCAAATCTCTGGGTGGGCCAAAATTCAAAATACATAGGCAGTAATGGAAAAACATTTTTTTTGTTTTTTATGAAATTGCAATCATATGAGGCATGAAACATTGTGATATTCAGATTTAATCTTGGACAGATAAAAGCCCCTTTATATATATGGAATCCAGTTACATATAGGATAGGCGATATTTTAAATAATCTTTGTTACCAGATCAGCATTAAAGGTCATTTTCCTTTAACAATTTCTGGTAACTGAAGATTATTAAAAATGATATTAACTTCATAAAATTAAGTTCTCCACTTTACTACATAAAAATTGATTTGTTCTTTAGGGATTATTTGTTAGGAGAGTGGGTGGGGGTTATTTCTAGATTAGCAAATCATTGAAAAAAAAGATGCTGCATAGAGTGAGTGAGTAATTGTGTAATGCCAAGTCAGCAATTTTTCTGCTATATCATGGTGATAACAAGTCGTTCACCTTCAACGAGGTTCGATGAAGTTTAACATTGGAATCTATTTCTCTGTAACCACTGCTCCATAAAAAAGGAAACTGTGCTTGAATGGGCCTTAGATGGCATTCTACAAAAAGGCAGTGCAGATTTAAAATCTAAGATCGCCACTAGTATAATATTGTGCTGATAAGGAATCAAAGATGGCCACCAACATAAAATTTAGCCGATTGGAAATCTAAGATGATCACCATTGCATGACTTGGTTTTATATACCGGAGGACCATATGGAAAAATGAATAAAAGCCTTTACTCTGAAACTGTTAAAAAGGATATTTGACTGGAATGTTCTTGAATGGGCTTTTAGATAAATTTTCCGCCATTTGAGATTCAAGATAGACCTCAGCAAAATTTATTTTATGTGGATTAGAATTTAAATAATAGTCACCATAGTATACAGTTAAAGACCGGTTGTGAGGGATGTAGCAAGTTTATTGTCCCCCGAAACACAAACTATTTCTCGACGCGAAGTGGAGGGAAATAGTTTGTGTTGAGGGGGACAATAAACTTGCTACTTCCCAAAATAACCAGTTTTTAACTGTTTTATTATACTTTAACAATTGAAGAGCAACAATAAAAGGTGTTTTTCTTCTCTCTGTGATATGATTATTTCTATGTTATTAAACTCATACTGATGAAGAACAGCAAAATAAGGCATATTACCTCAATATTGTGTTTATAGTTGTGACTTCAGATTTTTATCACTTAACACTAATTAAATTGTAATGAAATAAACAACAAATATATGTTTTACCAGTAATATTAATATTAAACAAATACAACAACCATAACAACTGAAACTTTCAATAATTTCAAGGATTAAAAAAAAACGGGAAATATGAACGTGCAAAATTGCGGATAGGGAAATAGTTCACTTCCGGGGGAAATAGTCTTTTAGAGGAAATTAGCAAATCTATGACTGTTAATTTATATAGTAAAAATACTGTAAGAGTATAATAATGGGAAATATAGTGAAACCTGTATTAAGATGTCACCTTTAGGACAAAGAAAAAGTGGCCATACAAGACCAGGTCTCACTACACATAGTAAAAACAGGGCGACTTGACTTCTCTCTCTCTTGACTTAAGCGCGAAGTGAGGGAAAATCTGGGAGACTTCCGAAAATCGATCCAAATTTTAACGTTTCTTTCCCCACTACCACATGTTCCCCTACCTTTCACAAAATGAACGTGTTGCACAATGATCTTAAAAAGGAAGCAATTAACGAGCTTGGAATAAACATTGAACATCAAACCCTATATGGGTCAAATTTCAGGAACATGGAGGCTCCTTTTATGTGAATACTGAAGAAAAAGTATGATTATTGGTGAAAAAAATACGGACTTGAAAAGACTGACAGGGCGACTAAAACTTCGCTTTTTGACAGAAATTGGGCGATTTCATTGAAATCAAGGTGAAGAAGTCGCCCACTTCGCCTGGTTTGGTGAGCCCGGCAAGACAAATGACCTCTTAAAAGAGGTTCAATTCATATGAAATTTTCTATGACCGGACAATAAAAAGGTGACCGCATATGCAGGTTTGAGTGTAAATGTCTTTTTTGTGGTTGGAAATAAGATGACAAGTATTAATGTTGTAAAATACTGTAAGTTCTTTCACTGCAGTTGGACACATGATTACAAGAACTGTAACAGCTCTGAAAAATAAGTTTACCTGGATATTATACAGGTGTGGCATCATGTGTTCTATGTAGTGAAATGACACCTGAGGAGGATATTGTATACAAAACTAATGCCAATAGATAATATGGAAGTTGTCTCAAATGTCAATAAATAGTTTTATAGAAGCAAATATGACCCTGTATCTATTTGTGAGCATGCGAATCTGAGGCTCATGTTAGTTAGTGACGGAGACATACAATTTTTGTTGAATGATGAAATGGAAAATAGAATACAAATTAGTGAAATCAGGGTCCCCTGTCTTCATTTCATTCATGTTGCTTAGGTATGTATTAAAACATTTGAGTGGTTTTGGGAAAAAGCTTGCTTTCAAAATTTGTACATGTAATTTACTTAAATTTGAATGGTGATTCACTTTGAGCGGTATATTTATTAAGGCATTTAGAATTATTTTTGGGACACTCTAGTATTGTTTTTAAACTTGACAGATCAGATAATCATATATCTTATAATTATCATTTTGAAGAAGCACAGATGGTGGTCTGTTGTGGTGGGGTTGTCTGTAATCGAAAATGTAAAAAAAAATCCATATCGTTTGTACATTTAACAGAAATATCTTAAAGGGATATTGTCTACCAGCTGCGTAATTTTTTCATACCCAAAATTATTGTCAATTTCCGTACTTGCCTTCATAAAATGAAGATTAACACCGAGTTATGCTGCAAACGATACGATTTTTTGACAAAAAAGACCTAAAACTATCATTATCGGAATTATTGTTCGGATGACAAGAATATAATTTTATTCATATTATCTTCTTATGTTACTCGTCTTGAGCATGCGCATTGTTTAGAAACAATAAACAACATGTGGTTCTTGGGCAAAATGTAGTTTTGATTACATAAATATAAGTCGTAAGTCATAAGTTTATTGGTTCACCAATCAAGGGCCCACGAGGGGGCATATACAATATGAGCAAATTAAAATACAATTGTTTTACAACATAAACAAAAAACAGCAATAATGTTTTCACCACTAGTTTACAGCCAAGTCCTAGGTGTGTACTGATAGATCCCTGTAACAATTGAGGAGATAAAATGCATCTTAAAATAAAGAATTAGTATGACTACTTGAAGCACCAAGGGTCCATGCCATTAGGATGAACTTATGGGCCACACCAGTTTTGTGACTATACAATGTAGTAACAGTATCAAAAAGCCAACAATAAAAAATA
>MJUT01036447.1:580858-604274 GCA_002080005.1 Gigantidas platifrons | reverse complement strand
GCAAGATGGCCAGCCCGTGGATTCATCATTCCATAATTCAAATTATCAAAAAAATTAAATAAACAAAGACAAAAATAAGGTAAAGTATTTACATCATGGGGTGTAGATATACACAATTTTGGACTTTCAGAATTTATTTTACATTTATCTAGAAAAATGAGCTCTATTTTGTTTTTAAATAATTCATTATAAGTGAAATAGTTTGCACTAATTCAGTTTAGATCAATAAAAAAAAGTCTTATTTTAGATTTTGGAAGGAAAGATTTTCTCGTGGGACTTTCTGATGACCAGTTTTTTTTATGGGAGAAGCATTTTGGTCTTGCAAAAAAAAATTATCAGTTCCCCCCTCAAGCTATTCAAATTTTAATTTTATATGTTTTTTTTTACTAAAAAATTATTTTGATGCTGAATCTTGAATAAAAAAATTTGGCTGGACAGGAGAGAAAAAAAATATTCCGACTTGCCATTTTCACAATATAATCATATACTTGCCATTTTCACAGACACAGTATAATGAGTTTTTCTATAATCATATACAAAATTTTGAAAGAAAAAAAATCATTCCAGCACTTCGCCGGAAAATACAAATGTAAAAGAATATGATTTTTGTCGCCTCTGAAAAAAAAATTAGTCAGTAACATATAATTTGCGATTAATATTTTCCAACAACTGTCTTGTGGAATATTAGAAGGTCTCTTTCGTTTCTAATCCAGCCCAAATTTCTCTAAAACATTCCAGTCAATCAACACTGGCTACGTCATTCGTTTTCATCAGACATGCATTTTACTGTGCTCTATATCTCTGTTTTCATATTGTCTGTAAAACTGGCTAAAATAAATTAATTTAACATGTGTATCAAAATCTCGGGGAACAACTTCATAACTTATATGAGGAAAAAAACTAATTTTTAGTTATTTTTAAGGCCGGCAAAAAAGTCAGATCGAAAATAACTCTAGTAGTTGCTTTAACAATTTGGCCCCATGGGGTGCCTCCTGGCATGCTTTCAATGGTTATCGTGGAAATATCGCTGAATCTGTTAAGGCATGTAGTTTTCATTCTTTCAAATGTATTCCTGATACAGAAATTATTTATCTCTACGTCTTTCAGATACAATATCGGTTCGCAAATAACTTGTTTCCTCAACTTTTACAGAAACTTACCTGCATATCCATGCTGCATCCGGGCTACTGCCATAAAAATAGATAAATAAATAGAGTTGGCTTCGCCCAGGTCAGTGCATAATTAATTAGCTTCCGGTAACGATGGTCAGCTTTATTAATCGAAAAAACAATGTTTCGGAACGTATTCGTCAATAATTCGGTTTTTAATCTTCATTTTATGAAGGTCAGTACGGAAATCAACAATAATTTTGGGTATGAAAAAATTACGCAACTGGTAGACAATATCCCTTTAAGATCTTGTCTCCATAATCCAATGAAAAAAAGTTTGTCAGTGACATGCTACTGGTCAGTGGTTTTCTCCTGGTACTCTGGTTTCCTCCACCAATAAAACTGACCACCACGATATAACTGAAATATTGTTAAAAGTGGCATAAACCATAAATCAAACAAAACCCAATGAAATAAAAAATGAAAATAGATTTTTGTCAATTTTGTTATGATCTCTTGCCTTGCCATCAACAAATTTTAACTATGTAATTAATTGACCCGTTATCTTTATTGAAAAGACATTTAAGCAGATTAAGTGAAGTGATAAGGATGTTAGTTATTGATTGTTTTGCAATCTATTCCAGTAAACTGATATTGATGAGCAGAGTAATTTTCTCGCTTGTTTCTTACCTGTACTTAAAATGTTATAAAACAATGATTTTATTTATAGTATTAAGATTTTATACTTTGAGGTATTTTGTTGGTTTCACTTAAGTTTTGCAATAACGTAAGGTTGGATGAAAATACAATATGAACGAACGAATGCTCTTAATATTAGTTGGGAGAAATTAATTTCAATTTGTTATGGTGCGTGATTGGTACCTGTGGTTCTGCGGTTTTTTACAAATTTTTTTAAATGATTAAATTGTAAAAGGATTATTTATAACAGAGCAAGACAATATGATTTAGTAAAAGGAATAATTACATGATGGAATTAGAGAAGGGGAAAAAAAGTATAAATTAATTCTGTCAGAATATCTACAACTGTTACCAAATATTATAGTGATGAATCAGAATTTGAACTGCTTTACTTTGCTGGATGTAGATGAAAATAAAATTTAATTAAATTTGCATCATGGGGTTAGGTGGGCTAGAAAAGGAAATTGGAATTTATCGAAAAGGCTTACTGAATTCTGATTATAAAGGCATGGAAAAAAACAGGAATTTGGTATTCATTAGACTGTAGTGCCGAAGTTTTAACGAGTGTCTCTTGATTTTCGGTTTTATCTAAGCTAATGGTATATAGTTATGTAACGAATCAATGAAGGGCCTCTCTCTAATTGAACTCTTGATGATAAACGCATGTCGATGTTTGACTAAAGAACAGTTATTTTATTCCATTGATACCCAATATGTCATTATGAATTATGCTATACCTTGTCATTTACTATACAGAAGAAACAACGGAATATAAAGTGAGTGAATCAACACAAAGTTTACTTGATGTTTCCAAGTTTAAGAATTTTATTACAGAGCATATTAATGAGATCGTTTTGTGAAAACAATAGGGACAATAATTCATTGAGAGAACTTAGACCTTTCAAGGAAATACCTTATTTATGTGAGCATTATGTACGGAGTAACAAAATGTGAGACATTCTTTGGAGTACATTCAGCTGTTTTATTTTGTTTTATTTTCCAAACATTACATAATATATATTTTTCAGTTACAGGAATGATGATGCCATTTGTTATTTCAATTTGAAAAGACTTTTTGAACAATGCATTTTGTAAAGGAAAAGTCGTATTAAACATGTAGTTTGAATAGAAAAAAGGTGTTTATTCTATAGAAAATTACCATTATTTTTGCGTGAATCGGCCATGACTACTAGTGTTATTCGTAAAACATGTCCTGGAGATAAATCGTCAGTTGTTAGTTCGTCAAGTAAATTTCATAGGAACGTGAAAGCTATAGCTGCCTTTAAATCTACGACTTCCAAACGAATTAAGTTTCATGGACTTGTGAATGAGAAACAGACTGTCCCTTTGGTGAATAACAAAGCTCGACAGGGTTGGATAATTCCAGCCAATCCAAGACGCTTATTTCAGTATGAACATCATAGTTGGGAATGTTGGGTAGGTAACATGCACTTAATATCATCAGTGTAAATGTCACTTCTAAAATGAAAAAATGAAAAGAAAGAGTATTACTGTTAATACCACAGTTACACTTGATCCCCTTAGATTTTTTCTTGGAAGTTGATATGCTAAAAATAATTGCTAATATTTCTATCATGCATTTTTAAAGGTCACCTTGGGAGAAATGTGGTATTTATAGAACAAATCCTTGAGGTGATTCTATACTTAAACATGAAGGTTTTTTTTTATTATTTTCTGCTGTGTTATTAATTGAGTGTGGATGATTTCTAGATAAAAAAAAAAAATATATATATATATATAGTCATACAGTCAAACCTGTCTTACGTGATCTTCCAAAGGAACATTGAAATACGGTCACATAAGACAGGTATTTGACTAAATACAGGTTTAATTAATATGAAATGGACTGAAGGGAAATGAATATTAAGGTAACATGATACAAGTTATTACTTAATAGAGATGGTCAATAAAGCAGGATTGACTGTGTGGTACTTTACTTACATGTAATTGATTGATGATTGTGATCAGTTGGTTTAAGTTTTTTTTATATTAGTTGATTGACATAAAGAATGTCACTCCAAGTCAATTTAGGGGAGGGGGGCGGGTTTAATTTTATAGCAGTTGGATTTACAACTACCTATGCAATCAGTGCCTCTCATCACTAACATTGCGAGTTTGAATCCCGCTCAGGTGAGATGTACTTGATACAACATTATATGATAAAGTTTGTCAGTGACTTGGGCAGGTCGGTGGTTTTTTTCTCCGGGTACTACACGATATAACTGAAATATTGTTGAAAGTAGCATTAAACACCGTAAGCCAACCAAACCAACCAGCCATCTCTCAGGCATAGATAGCCTAAGCTGATTGTGGCTATCCTGTTTAGGCCCTTTGGTTTACCCACTCCTACAGACTTTTACATTATTTGGCCCTCCAGTATTTTGACCATGAGCATACCAGATGAACATTATTCCAGAAACATGTCATGCACCCTACATTAGATATCTAAGTTCTTATTTTCTAGATTACAATTCTAGATTTATTATTGGCTATTGTCATAGTATGATACAGTGTATAATAAAAATGTAATTTCTGACGACAGAAATTGGTTGTGATTAAGTTGTTTTGAGTTGAACGTGTGTAATAACGGCAGATGGCACAGTACTGTTTAACTCAAATTCACTCAAAATAGATACATGTACATTAAATTATTACTGCAGTCCCCCTCTTATAATGCCACCACATGACTGCAGTGAAAAAGTGGCCTTTTAAGAGGTTGGTCTCTATTGAGAGGGATCATTTAGTAGTATTTTACTTTCCAAATGCATCTGAAATCTGGCCTGATAAGAGGGATGGTATTTGGTGGGTGTGGTCTTACAAGAGGGAGACTACTGCATATGCTGGAGGTGGATTACCACTTATTAACGTCAAAACATGGCTCCACTTTTTTAAAAGTGGGTCTTGTAATTAATGGAACCAAAATCTTTGATATTGTATCTGTTCAATAATAAAAAAAAAATAAAAAAATCATGATTACTTATTCTTTGATTTATGAATTACAATACTACAATACAAGTTAGGAATATTATTAGTCCAACATGAAAGTCCTTGGGACTGGAATGTCAAGTACAAGATAATCCTAGAAAATATAGCAATTACAGGTTGCCTAGCAAAATAATATTGGACATACGAAAATTGGTATTTTATTATTTGAATGTAAGTGAAAGCATTACTTCAGTAATGGCCAGCAAGATTAATTTCAATTCTCATAGTGTTATATTGAATTGGATAGTTGCTCCCAGCATTGTGTTGAATTACCATAGAAAAAGAATCTCTGTCTAAACTAATCTTGGTTGGTATTGACTGACTTTGATATTGTTATGTCACATGGATAGCAGAGCACACGTAGAATGTCCACTATGGGTCATCATCCACGTCATCATCACAATGGTTAAATGCACAACTCCTTTAACCATGCAAACTTTATCGTATTCTGTCTTATAAGATCACTATGTGTCATTGTCCATGTCATCATTACAATGGCTTAAACCCACAGTTCCTTTAACTAAGCAATACCATATTCTGTCTTATAGGAATACTCTATGTCATCATTCATGTCATCATCATAATGGCTTAAACCCACAGTTCCTTTAACTAAGCAATACCATATTCTGTCTTATAGGAATACTCTATGTCATCATTTACATCATCATCATAATGGCTTAAACCCACAGTTCCTTTAACTAAGCAATACCATATTCTGTCTTATAGGAATACTCTATGTCATCATTTATGTCATCATCATAATGGCTTAAACCCACAGTTCCTTTAACTAAGCAATACCATATTCTGTCTTATAGGAATACTCTATGTCATCATTTACGTCATCATCATAATGGCTTAAATCCACAGCTCCTTTAATTAAGCAATACTATATTCTGTCTTACAGGAATACTCTATGTCATCATTTATGTCATCATCATAATGGCTTAAATCCACAGCTCCTTTAATTAAGCAATACCATATTCTGTCTTACAGGAATACTCTATGTCATCGACTTCATTCATCACACTGATTTTAATCCACAACTTCTTTAACCAAACCTAATAACATTCCATCTCATAGGACTTCTTTATATGAATTATAAGGACCCTCCTTCAGACCACAATCATATGATTTTGCCTATGAAATCAGTGCCTATCACCAGTGTGGTTTGATAATCCCCCTCCCCATATATAGTGGGCATTGTAAAGTCAATAATAAAAGAGATGTATTATGCAATCAAACCTTATTATCTGGAAGTTGTTATCTTAGATAACTAGAAGTAAAAAAACCTTAGATAACTAGAAGTAAAAAAACCTTAGATAACTAGAAGTAAAAAAAAACTTAGATAACTAGAAGTAAAAAAAAACCTTAGATATCTAGAAGTTAAAAAACCTTAGATTACTAGAAGTAAAAAAAAATTAAATAACTAGAAGTAAAAAACCTTAGATATAGTCCGTTTGACTTATATAAAACCTATAGAAAAAAATTCTTAAAAATCCAGTTTTCAAATCAACAATTTTTTTTCTAGATGTATATTACTCTATTTGTTTCAACTGGTTGGGCATGGCTTAACACGGGTTGTCTGATTACAGGAAAGTCCATGTATTTAGGAGGTTCAGATTACCTGATCAATTTCATTTATACAGCTATATTCAATCGTGCGTGTATGATCCAATCTGTGTATTTAAATTACACCCTTGTGCGGTCTATTCCTTTGTATGAATTGATTTCGGTGACACTGCTGAATACAGTTCAATAATGTCAATAACGGGAAGTGCCCTGTACATACACAAAATAAAATCGAATGCTCTCATGTAAATGTAAAGGTCAACTCCGCCCGACCAGTTAAATAAAATAGACTAATATTAATATATGATATATACGAACTCTGACAATTAATTTCAAAAATTTTGGTCTATTATTAAAAAAGTTACCCATTAGGTCTCTATGTTAATTATATTTTCTGAAGTGTGAAAATTTGCATGGAGTGAGTACAAATAGTGTAAGAGCCCAACCATCAAAACAAAATAACAGACATGTGCTTTCAATGTATGTTTCATTGTACCATGTGACATAGATTTTTAAGAATTTTTTTCTGTAGGTTTTATAGAAGTCAAATGGACAATAATTAGAAGTAAAAAAAACCTTAGATAACTAGAAGTAAAAAAAAACTTAGATAACTGGAAGTAAAAAAAACCTTAGATAACTAGAAGTAAAAAAAACCTTAGGTAACTAGAAGTAAAAAAAAACCTTAGATATCCAGAAGTAAAAAAATCTTAGATAGCTAGAAGTAAAAAAAACCTTAGATAACTAGAAGTAAAAAAAACCTTAGGTAACTAGAAGTAAAAAACCTTAGATAACTAGAAGTAAAAAAAAAACCTTAGATATCTAGAAGTAACAAATATGGTATGTAGTAGCTGTTAACTTTGTTCGACATTATTTGAAGCAGAAATAAACAGCATTCAGTCAGTCATTTTCGTTTATTTGTATTAATGAGATGCCACCTGTTGCTGTTAAAGGAATAATTTGTTTTATATACAAAATGTACTTCTTTTAATTTTCCCCTAATTTTAACTGAATTATTTCTAAATAAACTTTCTCCTTTCTATGTCTCAATGAAAATTGCAAGGTTAATAGCACCTTTAATGAAGTATATTTATTTATAGTATGTACTACCATTTTTAATGCATGGTAGCCTTGAAATATATTATAGATTAAGATTGAGTTATTTTGAACTTCGAAGGAATGTATTTTACTTGAAACTAGAAAACAACATAAACCCATTGTTTACAAGTATCATGTTTAAAACATTACTGTCTAGCTAATAGTGCCTTTGGGAATTATCTAATTGGTAGGTTTATCTTGTAACATTCTTCTATTACAGAAAATTTACACATTTGTTTAGAGAGAAATGAAATCGGTTAAGACACAAAGTCTAAAGATAATGTGTAATTGGAGTATTAAAGTAACACTGTTTTTTGCACACTATTATTACATGATTAAGATCTAGTCATGTTTATGTACCTGATGCTGTGGTTTTACAAATAATCTAGACTCTCAGGGTTCATGAAATTGCATATGTGTTTGGTAGTCCTAGTGAAAAAAATGTTAGTCCTCATTGATTTTCTAATGCAAAATACCAATCTTGTGTCAGTCCTTAGCAAAGTCTGTCCAAGTTTTGCTGGTCACTGACAGGACTGACAAATTTCACGAACTCTGGACTCTTACTGTCCTTGTGCAAGAACTTTTCACCTAGGTACTGGTTAAAAACTTTACTATTTTATAGGATTGCAAGTACTAGTATACCCTATGAGACTTCACTTACTTAACTAACATCTCTTTATACCTTCCTCTGGTACTTCACAACTTGGTTTAAAATATTTACAAACTGACCATTTTGGTATAGGAATACAAAATTGCAATTTGTTAAAGAGCTCTTGTACAATGACAATAATAGTTTTTGAGTTGCTACCCTTTGATCACAGAAAGAAATATTGGTTAATTATTATGCACCAAATATTTTTTTCCCAATAGAGGGTAATTAGAATATGCCCATGCTAAATTGTTGCAGTCATATCCTGCTTCATCTGTTATTAGTTATATATAAACCTAGTTACAGAATCGTAGCTTTGGTCCAAAAAAGGAAGACTGTTAAGAGCTAGGATTCTGCACTATATATAAGCCTACATTGTTCAGTTTTAGGAATTTAATTAAAACTTTTTTATATAAACTGCAAAAAAAAAAATTCCTGTTGTATAATCATACCACAGCGTTGTGCATTTTCCCTGTGCATTTTCCCTTAACAATTTGTTCCCAGATACATGTAGTAATTAACAGTAATTTACATATTATGTAATACTCATTATACTGGTATCATTCCAAAATCTTCATATTAAGCAAAGATGTGGGTTGCGAGTTGATATTGATATCAAAATTATTATATATGTCTGAAACCTTACATCATATCAAGTCATATAGGCTTAGGATATTAATTCCTTGTGTTGATACTTTTCAATCTCTATATCAGTCCTTAATTGTACAAGATGTGTTTAAGGCATAAAAATACCTGTGTTTTCTCTAACATTCTAACTTTTTTTCTATAAATAGGGTAGGTAGGTAGGCAAAACTGTTTTTTTTCATTATACCCTAGGACAAGAATCTGACTTACACAGTACTTGTCCAAAAATGACAATGAAAACTACAGGTAGGTGCTAAAAATTAGAATCTGTGTGATTAACAGAAACACAGTTTGTTTTTTGTTTTTTTTGGGGGGGGGATTTGTCTATTATAGAAATATGTGAAGTACCAGTATATTTAAATATCTTCTTCTTGTAGACTGACTGAAATATTGTTGAAAGTGGCATTAAACACCACAACCCTAACCTCTGTAATCTGATCTGACTTAATATTACCTTTTGTTATGGCTTACAGGCCAACAATCTCTACCATTGCTAAGTATGTGATAAATACAGGTAGAACTAGCTATAAAATTGTATTATACATCCTGTAATAACTTTTACATGTTTTTTCAATACTACTTATATGGATTTGTGAGTTCTGATGGAGTGATAATTTTCTGTCTGCTAAAAGATACAAAGATTACCAATAACATTTTGTTGTGAAAATGTCAAAGTGATGTCTGGTTATTGATATGCTCAGTGCTTTATTGATATTAATGCTGGATTTTTTTCTGTTTTCTTTGAAGTTTTATGCTGCTATTTGGAGATAATTTCATGCCTATAGCATTGATTTTTTATTTCAAAACTGTCAGTGTTGTGTAAGGTAGATTAACTGTCGGTTCTCACATTGATATAAAATCAAAGCTATTCATGTACTGTCAGATTATGGTTGGGTTTTTTTTTTTCTTCAAAGACAATACAAACCGATAAATTTCAATCTGCAATTTTCCTCAAAATGTAAAGAATTACGATCTTTTGGCCAATAAATGGAGACTTGTGCATCAGTACCAACCCTCCCTCATTATCTGGATACCTCCCACTCATTTTACAAATTACTTCCATAACCTCTGATGGTAGAGATAAGTATTTCCCACTTATAATGGGTTTTTTTCCAGTCATCATAATGTGGTATTTGGATTTTTATCTCACTGGTACAATAAGTTCCTATAAAAGTGGCATTATTTTTTTAGGGGTAGACTCCTCTTCCATGGGGAGATATACTTGATGACAATTTCGTCAGTGACTTGCAGAAGGTCAGGAGTTTTCTCTGGATATTCTAGTTTCCTCCTGACATCCATTATGTAACAAAAATACTGTTCAAAGTGACATTGAAAACCCATAAATAATCATTGTGAATCACACACAGACAATCAAGAGGTATGTTTACAGTATATGTCTGATTAAGCATTGCTGAAGCTGCTTTGACATTTCAGGCAATTCTAAGATTTTCATATACATGTACCAAAATAATTTCATTGGTCCATAAACATGTAAAATACCTTAAAACTGACCAATTGAATTAGTGAAAAAGTGTTGTATACAGCAAACAAATAATGGCCCATGAGAACATTTTTTTACTTCTATATAATAGCAATATATTAACTTTGACAAACTACCGGTATCAAATTCCACTTCTTCTGGACATTTTGGACATTTGATAATAGTATCTGTTCCATAGTATAAATACATCCTTTAGTTTTATAGATTGTTTGCCTGTTTTGTGTGATTGATATCATAGTTGTCATGACAATTTGTACAGAGCCATCCATCAACTGTTGATTATTGGTAATGTCCAAGACAATTGACATTAAAGGTTCACTTTGTCCAATAACCTAATGTTTGTAAACTTAATGTCAAATGTTCTCTTGCATTGCTTTGAGAGAAAAAAAAACATATTGACTAACCAGACCCGAGCTCACTGTCATCAAGTGCAATGTTTGTACTCTTACTTCAAAATTGTCCAATAAGTATGTTGTGATTATTGGATAAAGGGTTCTGATTTAATGGGTTTTTCAAGTATCATGAGTTTCATACTCTTAAATTGTATGACCACAGGACAATAATTTTTTTTGTTAAGCATCATCAAGAAATATAATAAGTCATTCAGTTCTGACATCCCTTGTTTTGAATCTTAAGTCGATTAATGTAAATTTTAGAGAAAATATGTCTCTATAAAAGTATCAAGTTTTTTATTTTATTTTTTATCGTTTATTGAATGAAATGGATGTGAGTTACACTCTGTAAAAACATCCATGATTGGGGATCAGATAGATTTGACATACCAAGATGTCTGTTGGTAATGGGCTAGAAACAGACCAAATACCGATTCAGGCTAGCTTTGTTTGATTTCATTTATCTGCATAATGTCCACATACCACAGAGATTTAAGTCTTTAAGAACTGTTCGATGAATAAACATTACAATTTTATGCAGCTTCTTCTGAAAAAAAAATCCAGACTTGATGATGTGTTTCTAATGGTTTCATCTTGCAGCAGCAAACAGCAGACGACACATGATTTGTATGGCTTCATCTTTTAAAAATAGATAAAATTACATTTGTTTCTAGAATGATTGGTTTTCTAGTCTTTTCTCTTTTGTAAAGAAAAAGCTGTTGTTTGACAGTAAGCAGACTATTGAATTCATCTTTTGTGATTGTATTTCTATTGAGTGACAACCTTCAAGTGTAAAAATTAAATCGTGGAGTTGTTACGGTGCATGACCTTTGAAATCTGAGGTGGTTGGAAACAATATTGTATTTTTTCAACATTTTTTTTTTTTTTTTTAATCAAAGGTTTTATAGTTTTTGTTGATTACATTTTGTATCTTATAGTAGATTCATAACAAGAAACAATATATTCTTATAGAGATAGAAATGACAATTAATTAGAAAAGAAAAAAAAGTATAGGAAACCAGTTCTTTTTATAAAACAGAGGTTTTAAAAAGAAGTCTGCATGATTTCAAAATTGATTCATGTAGACTTTAGTATCATTAATGCCATCAAGGTTCTTTGTGCTTTTATGCTGCAGGTATTTTGGCTGAACAAACAAACAAGACAGTTCTGTATCACTCAGTAGTAGCATTTGGGAATTTGAAGAAATTTGAATTAATACAATTTTAAAAGACTTGTGACAATATGTAGGTTATGATAATTGGCTCACAGGGTTAGAAGTTGTGATAGCAAGTTCATTTGTTTGAGTTAATTAGAGGACATTTATCATATTGTGGGTCTTATTATTTTGTTCTTTTGGTTTATTTTAGTGTATATAAAAAAACAAAAGAAGAGGGAATCCTGAAATCAGAATATGTGTAGCGTATAAAAAAGCAAAACCCAGAATTTCTAGAAACTAACTTGTCATTGATAGTTGATAGTGTTTTCATTATTAAATACAAATGTAAATCTAATAGAAAAATTAATAATGTTTTCATTATTAAATACAAATGTAAATCTAATAGAAAAATTAATAATGTTTTCATTATTAAATACAAATGTAAATCTGATAGAAAAATTAATAACAAAAAAAGGCCTAAATAGGATTGCCAAATACGACTAAGGTCAGCTAATGTTCTATGTTGATTATGTTTGTTTTTATTTAATATTCTATGTATATGCTTACATTATTTAATATAAAGATACTTTACTTGTAAATGCTACAGATTACATATTCTGACCAGTAGGCTTACATTAAGCCAACAACAGAGTAAATAAAAGAAATTACTTCCTTTGATTTACAAATTATATACTAACAAGATCAAGCAAAGATTTCTTTATAAAAACACAGTAAATAGTGGTAGTTACATTGAAAATATGGCATTGAACATTGATTGATATAGCATGTGAATACACTGAACCCCCCTCCCCAAAAAAAAATCCTTACTACATAGGAAATCATATACTATAATTAGAAAAATAATTGAATTTACCATTTTGTAAAATACTGAAGTGAAAATTAAAAAAAAAAAATTGTTGTGCCTTCATCCTGATAAAGCTGATTGAATGTTGCTGATTTCGTTAATAAAATGTTACTTGGTACTTGACCTCTAAGCCTAAGAATAGTACTAGTAATATTGGTATAAACAATATTATATAGTTGAAATTTAAAAAAAAATCTAGGCATTAATTTTCACAAGTCTAACAAATAGGATGCTATTACATACATAAGAGCTGCTAACACTATCTATCAAACATTGATTTTAATGTGTATTTTTTTTTCATCTTAAATTGCTAAATTGAAAAGCGATGTATTTCCTACTCAATGTGATAACCTTCTGTAGAAATATGCTAAAAACTATGGATTATTTTCACCTTTTGTACATTGAAAAAAGAAAGGAATTACAATCTGTATGTGTCCTGTCAGAACTATTCAAGTAAAAATCAATTGAGTTTATTTAATGGTCGTGCATATATGCGGAAAAACACATTTCCCCCATCACAGGCGATTATTAGTGAGTGTTTTCTAATTGTATGAAGCTAAGTCATGTGATACCGTTTGCCAGCAAGAGCAGAAAGATCCAAAGGGTTAACGATTTTTTACCAATAACGCAATCATATATTTATTGGCAATTGTCAGTTGTAAGAACATTTGTGTTGAAATAGTAATTGTTTTTCGGCCAATTTTATTTGATTGGGTATTGGTAACCGTATACAGTTCAAGGTGATTTGTAGAGACATAACCAAAAAACATACGAAATTTCCTGATGGGACAGATTTATATAACGGAGGGCAAGACTTATTTGTGCTTTGTCGATTGTGAAGTTCATTTGTGTTAACATGTATTTTTGGGATTTATTTTTATCGAAATTGACATTTACTTCGGAAAATTTCGCTTGTTGTCAACAAAACAAAATTGAAGAAACGATGTCAAATTTGTACAATAATGATCCCATAGACCGTTACTTTAACTCAAGACACGAACGCTCCATAATACGGATGTGTGCATTACTGTGGGTTTTAAAAGTTCATGAAGATAACGTCAACAGACGGCAGGATTCACAAGATGTTTATAATTCTGGATCAAATAGTTCCACTGGAAATTGTAAAACGAGTAAGGTAAGATTTGTGGAATAAAAAAGAATGAGTAAAAAATATTACATGAAATATTTAAATTTTTAAATGATTGTACTTTTATTTTCAGTTGGAGATAAAAAAAAAATACAATTTACTTTTTCTTCATGTAACTGGAGGTCTAATGTAGGCAAATATCAGATGATAATGATAAGGCCGTCCTAAATGAATTCTACATTTAACATCAAGGTAGGGTACCAAAACCTAGGAGGGAGGGAGGAAAATAAAAAACAAACAAAAAAAATCAAACAACCTAAGAATACTTTCAGTATTTTTTTTAGTGCTCAATTGATAGCCTGAAGATGTGCAAGGCACAGTGTTTAATAGCATCAATAAAAATGATTCAGAACTGTAATTAATAGTTTTATTAATTAAACATGAGAAATTAACAGTCCATGGATATGAAATGTCAGGTTTTTCTAATAACTTCATGAGATTTCAGTGTAAAATAACATTTCAAACAATGTGTGTTTGTTTTTTATTTTTCGCAAATTTTCAAAAACCTACGCTCGCGGGTGATGTTAAACGTAGAATTTGTTTAGGATGGCCTAACACAATATCCAGTGAAATGTAACATGATATGACGCCAATGTAACAATATAAATTGCCTAGATTAATTGATCTTCATTTTGTAAGTAGAAAACATGGTTTTGTTATTTGATTGGATCTTTTTAAGGAAACGAGAACTTTGATCCTAGTTAAGATAAAATAGCATTGTTAAGCAACATTTAACAGATGCTTAAGATAAAGTGAGTTTTATATACCAGATAGTAAACATACAATCAGAAGACCTTTTCTTGAAAGGCAATTCTATGAGATGTTTTAGTTTTAGTTTTAAAAATATTTTATTCACAACTGCATATGAATGGGATTAAACAACAGGCAATGCCTATACAAGATGTATCAGAGATGGTTTATAACTAGTAAATGAAAATTAAATGGTTCTGTAATAGTTATGTATTATTGTTTTTGTTCTGTTGTTTTTGTATCTCAACTGTCATTTGGCTCAAATATCTCCTTGTTTACTTGGATATTCTGCTTTTGTCTTTAGTGGCGACCTCAACTATTTTTTTGACGTAAATATTTAAGAATTTAAAGATTGAATAAAAGGACCACTTGAATATTGTTAATTTTACAACATAATATTATCAGTATTGAACAAAATTTGGCAAACTTTGTATGTTCATAAAAAATCATCATGATCATCTTCATCTCATTGAAAATTAAGTTGTTCTCGTCATAATATCACTTCTTGTTCTCGTCATAATATCACTTCTGAATTGGCATTTAACTACAATTGCTCCCTCCTTGAAATATGGTCAGAATAAATAGTAAAATTTACAACTTTTTAATTCTCAAAATTAATAAACAATTACTTCTTTGCTGCATTGAATAAAACAGTTCACTAAATATTGGTTACACTTTAATTGTAGTGACAGTACCAAAGCTGGCTTGAAATTGCACGATTTTTGACACTGGGTTAGAAGTTAAAAACAGATTTGTGCTCATAATTCATTTATGATGATATAAGTTCTTATTGACAATAAATAATTAGTTTCTAGGCATAGGGAGAATTTAAGCTATGATTTGTTGTAACTAGCAGGACTAGTAGATAAGATTATCTACTAGCCTGCAATACCCAGAGATAATTACTGAGAAAATGGAATTATGACAATAACATTTTATTTTCACAATCTTGAGTCATTGCTGATGTCTAATATAGAATGGATATTATTATCATCATCTCTTAGGAACAGTTGTATTATCTTTTACTAATGTTCTTGTAATGAACAATGTGCTGCAGTGACAATTCATGTGAAATTAATGACTTCAGTTTTAAATTTGGTGACCAAATTATATGGCTGCATTATCAATGAGGTAAATTGCACACAAACTGTACATTTCAGTCAATCATTTTCACTGTCATACACCAATCATGAGTTGACTGTCACCACAGTCACGTCACTGAGTCACGTGAAGCCTAATTAGTGAAATACTAAAATATGAACAATGACTGTAAGATGAGAACAAGAATGAATTTGAATTTTGGTGTTTAACGCCACTTTCAGCAATATTTCAGCTATATCATGGCGACCAGTTTTAGTGGTGGAGGAAGCCGGAGTACCCGGAGAGAACCACCGACCATGGGCAAGCAACTGGTAAACTTTATCACTTGCGGCTGCGAGTCGAGTGCACCCTTTTTGTAATTTACAAAGCCGGGCGCGAACCCACGCCGTATTGGTGATAGGCTTGTATGAGTTGTTAGATCCAGCGACCTAACTCATAGAGCCACCCGGGCCCCGATGAGAACAGATGCAAAGTGACATACTTAACCCCATTCATGGCGAGGTGTACTTGATACAACATTATGTGATAAAGTTTGTTGGTGTCTTGCTGCTGGACAGTGGTTTTCTCAGGGTACTCCGGTTTCCTCCACCAATAAAACTGACCACCACAATATAACTGAAATATTGTTGGAAGTGGTGTTAAACATCATAACCCTAGCCCCCCCCCCCTTCATATTATCAACCTATGATCCACATTGACATATAGTCCACATAGAATTATAGTCAATGTAAGACCTATAGTCCAGAAAACCCAGTAATGATTTGTGTCAGCCACAACTATTGCTTCAACTATTATCAGTTTTTAATAGTAAATCAAGATGAAATTTCTTCTTATTAATCTCCTTGGTATGGTTTTTTATACAGAATGTCAGGTTTCAAACATGGTCTGTTTGATGTATTGGTTAATGTAAAATGATATATATATATAGAAGGTTGATAGCAGAATGATATATATTGGTTTCATATTTGTAATATGTCAGCTGTTGACTCATTTGCATACCAATACTTATATTCCAATATTTATTGTTTAGAATAATCAATAGCCTTATTTGTACTTATCAATATAGTGAAAACATAGGAGAGGAGAGAAAAGTGTCATATTTGTTGATATTATAATTAATGCCATGTTAAAGACCCCAATGTTTGTAAATTAGTTTTTAGCTTACCGGTACATTATCCAAAGGGCCATTTGCAGTCCTCATGATGAGCACCAGTCCTCAAGCCAAAGACCAGTAAAGCTTTTGTTCGGACTAGTAAATTTTTCAGTTTTTATATATCTATAACTACATTTTGTTGTGTATATAGAAATAAATTCAAGAATTTGATTCGTACCAGTAAATTAAGATTTTCATTTCGAGGACTGCATTATAGATGTTATAGCTTTGTGTCCACCTTCATACTGAGTCATGGTTGTGGTCTGTAAACTTTTACAATTTAATCTTCTTTGAAGCCAAACTTGGTAGGAATGTTCATTGAATTTACAAAGTTTATGTTTTATGTTCTGATCAGAAATTAAACATGGAAGATACCACAAAAACAAGAGAACGTTTGGTGCCGATTAGGGTGTTGTCTTCTTTTTAGCTCACTTGACTGTAAGCGTCCATTAGGTAACTTGTACATATTAATCTGCTACTTTGAAACAACAGGGGCGATTTCAACCAAAGGTGGTCTGAATGATCTTTATATTTTTGCTGAAGATGCAAATTAGGCAGATTTTGATAAAAGAACAATAATTAAAAAATATACTTCTGAATTTGAAACCTCTGGAATTAAAGTTAAAATGACAACCCATTAGGAGGTAGTCTACAAAGTCTTTGGTGCTGATAGGAAATTCAACATGGCTGCCAGTACCAGTAATGTATTCTGATAGGCTGGAATTTCAAAAATCTAGCTTTGATATAAAAATGCTATGGTTCTTTTATGTGTTTATTGGAATTTAGTACATGGCAATATCCTTAATAGATTTAATATAGTACAAGATAAACATATACTCTTTAATATAGTACAAGATAAACATATACTCTTTAATATAGTACAAGATAAACATATACCGGTACTCAGTGTCGGATTTAGAACAAATGAGACCCTGTACTAGTTAAGTTATGAGGCCCCTTACTTGGGCCCTGAAGGAGGTAAACCCGGTAGGCCTACACAGGGAGTCAGGCATACATGCTCAGGAAATTTAGGAATATTTGAAATATTATGTTATATTAGGTCAAACATGTACACTGTGTCTGCAACAAACTCGAAGCTATTATATATTATTACCCAAAGCCCCACATGGCCCTGTGCACACCTAAGCACAATGATAAATCCTGCACTGTATAAACTAGTGAAAACAGAAAGTTTCTGAAAAACAAAGCAGAATTGATTTTTTCATTGTTACCTCTGACTTTTATTCTCCAATGAGAAATACTAAAATTATCCCCAATTATAGAACAGATCATACTGTTATTGTATTTACATTGTCACCATCCCTTTACACAAAGGGGATGTAAGGATTATTGGAAGTTCATTTAAATATGATAATAATGGGATGATGATTGTATTCAGTTGATAAATACATGTATAAGAGAGACTAATGAGGAATTCCAATTTGTCAGGGTGAATTGGGTGATCTGTTAAATATCCAATTGTTTCGTTCAAGCTTTTTGGGATATTTGAAAGGTGAAAATTAGGAGTATCAATCCATTTTATATAGTATGAGGAAGTCAAAACAAGAATGGGAAATTACAACAAAATCTTGAGGGGGATGTTCAAAAGTTATAATATGAATATAATAGCCTACCAAATGAATTCACTCCAGAAGCCTTACCGGAAAAGCATTGTAAATTAGAAAGAAAGAGAGAAGAAATTGTTGAGGATGTTTTATTAAGGTCAAACGTTAAGAGTTTGAAGATACCAAAAGGGGTAATTAGAATCCATAAATTGAAGAAGGACAGACAACACAATGGCCAAAAGAAGAAGGACAAAAGAACAAACAACGATTTACAAAAACATATACATAACTGGCATGCCTATGGGGGACAAATGTACACAATTCTTTTGTAATGTAGAGTTAAAAAAAACACTTTGTTACCCGTTAATGAAGCCATTTCTGAATTAATTGATGATGATGGTAAACAGTTCTCAAACCAGTCTGACATCTTAAAAAACCAGGATTATTTTTACAAAAATCAGTAAGGGTCTGAAAAGAGTAATAATACTGATAGCATGAGTGACAAAAGTTTGTTTTTTCGAACATAAGGTTAAATTAAATAATGAAATCTAAGAATCATGTGAAGGTATACAATTGTATTAACTTGTAGGATGACTGGGAGAGAATGTACTTTTATCCTGAACTGGCTCTATTTGAGAATTTTTGGGGTAATTTGGAACTTTGATGGAATATGACAAAAAATTGAAAAATAAAAAAACTATGCATTTTTTTTAGATTTATAAATACAGGTGAATCTCGTTATGTCAAACTCGGTTATCTCAAATTTCAGCTTTCTCGAATTTTTTTTCAAGTCCCAAACAAAACCTAGTGCTTTTCAACTGATTTTACTCCTTTTATCTCGAACTTCGATATGTCGAAATTTCGGTTGTCTCGAAGTAACTTTTCAGTCCCAAAGGTGAAAATCAATGCAAAACATGTTCGTTGTGTCGAACTAATAATTAAAATAAATGCAAACAATGTTCGTTATGTCAAACTGATAATTAACCTCAATAAACAGATGTCAAAGTGTCAAATTTATTGCTTGCATCATTCATCTTCTCTGTTAATTAAGCTTTATCAATTTTGTTAATTGTTATTATTATAAAGAAATGTGTAAACTAGCTGTTTTTAATTTTAAATGAAGCAATCAAGTGATAATTAAATTAAATCAGTTAAATCACTAACAATTATTTATTCTTACGACTTTTCCCATATCATTTGATGTGGCAATCAAACAGGTGGCGCTTGGGTCATAGTAAAATACGGATTTTGTTAATTAGGTAATTTTCGCAGAAATTGTATTTCATGTACATCTTCTATTATGTCGTGTATAAACAGTCGGTAAAAAACAAAGGTTAATTATAAGATTGGAATTTTGAGACAATTATCCCCATAGGTATAAAAAGCTGTTTTAAATTATGAATTTCATATGTCTTTCACAATGTCAAGTGATAAACCTTCTACAAGTGGATCTGGTGAAGGACCCGGACCTAGTTCTGGGGGGATAGCCAGATTCATAACATTAGCTGAACAACCCAGCCAAGGACCCAGTGTAAAAACTGGGGGGATAACTGGGTCAGCTGTAGGAGGCAAAGGCATAAAGCGTAAATTAGATGTAAAATCATATGAAACAAAATATGAGGCCATCATGGCAGTAGAAAAGGGTGTTAAAGCAAAAAAGTAAATTGCAGCAGATTTTGGCATTCTGGTTTCAACTTTGTCAACATGGATTAAAAAGGGTGATGAAATAAAACAAAAATATCTTACGGGAGGAATGGGGTCACAAAGAAAAAAAAGTAGGGGTGCTAAATTTCCAGAAGTCGAAAAAGCTCTGTTAACATGGTTTAAAAATGCAAGAGAACAAAATGTAACTGTTTCGGTTGAAATAATGAGAGAAAACGCTAAATATTTTGCAACAAAATTGGGAATCTCAGATTTAGAATTTGATTGTTCGTCAGGGTGGCTAGAAAGATTTAAGGTTCGTCACGATATCAGTTGGATCAAGGTGTGATTCGAAATCTAAAATTGCATTACCGCAAACTTGTCATTCAAAAAAAAATTAGGGCCTTTGATAACAAAACAGATTTGACAATTAGTGTTTTGGATGCTCTCCGTATGTTAAGTCAAGCATGGGATTCAGTTACAAGTAAATCGATCGCCAATTGCTTCCGCCATGCCGAAATTCGTAAACTCAGCTGTAGACACCGAGTCCGAAAATGAAGAAGACCCTGACGATGATATTCCACTTTCTAGAATATTCAACATTGGATATGCACCCGGTACTACCATTGAAGAGTACACAGCGATCGATAGTGATATTCCAACCTCCGCCAGCATTACCGATGACAACATTGTAGAAGAAATTATCTCAGCACGCGACATCGAGATCGACGACACCAGTGACCATGAGGAAGATGATACAACATCAGCACCCGTCAAAAGACCGATGGAGGAAGTTTTAAAAGCATGCGACATCATCAGACATCAACTTGAGTGTAGCGAAAATTCTGATACTGCATTAATGCAATTCAACGTAGTGACCCGTTTTTTTATGAAACAACATTTATATAAATTGTGTACTGTGCAAAGTGACATTTCAAGTTTTTGTCAATCTGCTGAAATGAATTCTAACAAAGACTGAGTAAATTGCTTTTATATGTATTATTAGTGCTTGATACATTTTGTTCGTATTTTATAACATTTTATATGCGTTTTATTGACAAATCGTTTCATTAAATATTTCGTATTCTTCAAATAAAAACATTGTGTATTGCCATATGACAATTGTTGACAAAGAGATTTCAATCTTCAGAAATTCATTCTTACTTATTATTAATTATACTGAGTAAATTGCTTTTATATGTTTTATTAGTGCTTGATACATTTTGTTCCTATTTTATAATATTTTATATGCGTTTCATTGATACATTCGTTTCATTAAATATTTCGTATTCTTCAAATAAAAACATGTGTGTATTGCCTGCCATGATGTTTCCTTTGTATGAATAAACGTGAGCTTATCTTGTTAATAAAGTTATTCATTTATGTACAGTTCGTTGTTAGTTGATTAATTATTTTATCATTGTAAATGAACGATAAAAACATTACTGATTTTCAATACACAAGAAAATAACATATAAATTACACAAAACAAAACAAGGAAGTATGTGACGATAGTGTCAACATTACACAAAACAAAACAAGGAATTATGCGACGATAGTGTCAACAGAAATAGTCAACGGAAATAAAATTAAAAAAGAAACATGCACATACCAAATTAAATACAACTGATATGGATATCAAAAACTAAAAAAAAAAACATCATGAGGTCGGAAAATTGATATAACATTCCAAATGGAGTTACTTCCCCTTTCATGGACATCGAATTCTTGCACTCCTCTTTAGTCGAACTACGGATAACTCAAATTTTTTTCTCTGTCCTCTGTGGTTCGAGATAACGAGATTCAACTGTAAATATGTCTGCCTCATGGATGAAAATTGTAACTCTCACTCATGTTGTAAATGTTTTGTTGTTATGTATTGTTGTACTTTACCAGAAATAAAGATATAACTATATTAACATGCAAATTGCATTGAATGGATCATTTTTTCCTATATACGGTCACTGACCAAGATATAGCTTTTCTGGTACCTGGTTCATGTTGAGCAATGGTAAGAAATGGTAAGTTCTTTTACACAGACTTCATAGAGGACAACATCAAAAACGATGAGAATGACACTTGTTTCTGCTCTTTTAAGACAATTTGGCAGTTATATTGGGCTATTTAACATTGCAGGATAAACACAATATATGTGCATTGTCAAAAAATATCAAAAATTGTTTGCACTCGCTGCGAAACAGGAGAGAAAAGCTGCCCAAATGCTGGCTTCTCTACCTGTTTCTAAAGCTCGTACAATTAAATTTTATATTTTCCAACAATGTACATGTATTGTATATGACATGTAGTTGGTGTGAATTATTTTGTGTTCTAGAATTGTAAGGTAGATATTCATAACAATAGTCAGACCCTAGACAGATGATGTAAAAAAAAAATAATTAAAAATTAATTTTTCATAATAATTCCTATTTTAGCAACCATTAAACCCGTCAGGTGATTTAAAAACAAAAATTTTAATTAATTTTTCATATTAATTTCTATTTTAATGGGCACCCCATTAAATCCTTGTCAGATGATGTAAAAAAAATTAATTAATTTTTCATATTAATTTCTATTTTAATGGGTTGGACGTTTTACACCAGTCTGACCCTATATGAAAATGAATAAATAATTTTTTCTCAAAAACTAGATTTGATTAAATGCATATTGTGCATGGATAACCAGGTGAGTGATGAAGGCTGAGGGGAAGTTTCTAGCTAGTTAATCATTTGCTTGCACAATTGTAAGATTTTACTGCATCTGCATCAAGCAATCTTTCTGATAGCCCTTCATCTGAGACAGCTAACACAGATGCAGCATTTATTTGATAAAAGTTATGAGTTCTGGTTAATTTTGAAGATTTGAGGTCAAAACAGAAAAATACATACATAAATAAATATTGTTTTATGCAATAACTTACAATTTGAGAACAAGTTGTTAAGCACACCTGATTCTCAGACAAGTTTGTTCTAAATTTGTTTAAATTCTATTATTTAACTTGATTATGCAATAAATATTAAATGATTTTATATAATACCTTAGGGCTACCTTTGGTTCATATTGGGCATTTTCATTTGGAAACTAGTTGGGAAGAGTTCAATAATTTTCTATAAAATAGGTTTTCTTGCAACTAGAGTTTGTAAACAATATGGCTGACTATATGAATTATTACGATATGCAAGTTAATATTTTGTCATTTACACCACCTTCCCCCACCTTGAAACTCTGCCAACACAGAGTCATGGCTGGGTTTGTTGAGACGACCTTGAAACTCTACCAACACAGAGTCATGGCTGGGTTTGTTGAGATGACCTTGAAACTCTACCAACAGAGTCATGGCTGGGTTTGTTGAGACGACCTTGAAACTCTACCAACA
>MJUT01036447.1:519854-539317 GCA_002080005.1 Gigantidas platifrons | reverse complement strand
TTGTATTATAAGTAAAAGAAGAGCTTCTTGTATGCTAAAGTAGACACACTTTGTATTATAAGTAAAAGAAGAGCTTCTTGTATGCTAAAGTAGACACACTTTGTATTATAAGTAAAAGAAGAGCTTCTTGTTTGCTGAAGTAGACACACTTTGTTTTATATGTGAGAGACTTGTTTCTTATATACTGAAGGAAGCACACTTTGTATTATTAATGAATATTTTTACCAGTGTTATTAATATTAGATCTCCACACTTCATGCAGCAGTCAAAGAAACAAAACAATGAACAAGTGTGTACCCTTATCCTGGCAAAGCAGGTCTCTGAAGATAGACCATATTTCGTTTGATTTGATCAGTTTGAACAGATTGTCCTTTTTTACTTGGAGAGACATTTGTTTTTGTGTCAAAAATAACCTTTAGTTTTTTGTTTTACATCATGTAAAGTTGAGCAAATTTTATTCTGCAATCTTCGTGGTGGAAATTGATTATTTGTGGTAGATGATAAGGACCCTAATTTAGAGTCTTCAAATTCAAAAATAACAAAAGCAACATAATATGATTAGCACAATGTGACATTTATTCTTCTGTAATTTGTACTATTTATTCCAATTTATGAGGTCGTTGTGGTCCTGATTGTATGGTAGTTGGATTTACAACTACCTATGCATTTTAAAGTTTCTAACAAAATAGGCTGGCCTCTCTTGAGAAAAGTCCATTAAAGACAGGTACCAGTAGCCCCCGTCTGCAATGAAAAAGAGACCTTATTAAGATGGGTGTCCTCTCTTGAAGGGGACAATTTAATAGTATTTTACTCTCAGTGGCACTGAAATCTGGCCTGATAAGAGAGGCAACCTTTGATGTGAGTGGACAACTGTAGTAAACATGATAATTTTTAAATTGGCAAAATTCATTCAGTGCAATGTTACATTCCAGGCATTATTGCTGCTGTTACAGAAAAGTTATAGTTCTGGTAGAATTAATTTGATTTTTTATATTTTTCAGGCTTTATTACAAGCCCATGATGTTGTGGCTCACGAGGTGTACAGTGAGGATGCTGTACGAGTAACACCTCCACCACTTCAGCCTTATCTTAACGGGGATTCTCAACCTGAAACCCCAGTGTCAGACATGGAATGTTCCAATGTTACCCGTGTCAGAATGGTACAGTTTCAGAAAAATACAGATGAACCAATGGTAAGGTCGTAGTTCAAATATTAATGTTTTAATTTAGAAGGAGGACCTACAGGACTTGTCCTTTCTGTGTCAACTATTGTTACTCATTTGAGATAAGTGAAATATCCATGTGACTTTTTGAAATCTGTAAATGTCTAGATAATAGAAAATTTTGCTATCTTGTGTTATTAGTAGAAAATCATGCTATCTTTAGTTATTAATAGAAAATCATGCTATTTCTAGTTATCAATAGAAAATAATGCTATCTCTAGTTATTAATAGAAAATCATGTGATTTCTAGTTATTAGTAGTAAAATCATGTTGTGTCCTATTATTAGTAGAAAATATTGTTATCTTTTGTTATAAGTAGAAAATCATTCTATCTTTAGTTATTGATAGAAAATCATGCTATCTCTAGTTATTAATAGAAAGTCATGACATTTTTCATAAGTAGAAAGTCATGATATCTCTGGTTATTATTAAAATTCATGCCATCTCTTGATATTAGTACACTTTCATACTATCTCTAGTTATTTTTACCTTTAACATATGACTGTGCATATGTATATAAATTAATTTTAGAGTCACATGTCATTTTATGGGTGTTTTAATTGGTTTAAAATGTTGAGGTTATTTGTCAATGTACTGAATCTAAAAATAGATGTCGTTCTCAAGGCGCCGCGTGCCGTTGTCATCAGGTGATTTTCTTTAAATGTGGCACCTTTAGGGTTATTTAAATTTATTTCCGATTATTTGCCTAATTTTGAAAAAATTAGTATATTTTTCAGTATCATAACAAAAAAAGTTTGAATTAATTTATAAGGATTGATCAAAATTATTTGTTCTGTTCATTCGAAATAACCTCAATCAGGTTATTTCTTCATGAACCGAACAAAAATTGCAATCAATCCGTAAATGTTTCTTGTTCAATAACTTTAAATTTCCTTAGATAAATGTTGACACCATGAATAAAAAGTCAAGATTTTGAAAATTTTGGCTGGAATGTTCCTTGTATCATTATGGTGCTCTGCAAAGTGTATGTGTTGATGTGTTAGTCAGAAATTAAAGATATCCACTGAAGGAAAGGCAAAATATGAAAATGTGGAAATAATTTTGTGCAGAAACCACGAACCTGATTGAATCTAGTCCTCACATAGAATTAACCGTGTGTAATGTACAGAAAAGTTCTTTTTTTCTCAATCAGTTAGTAATCAATATTATAGGTTAAAATAGTATAGATCAAATTTGAATTGTACCTTATTTTTTTTTTGTCAAATAGATATTGTTTATAATATAAATTTTGTAATACATATTGCTAGCGGAGGCATCTGTGTTCTATAACCACATTCTATTATTTTTTTTTTAAACAAACATCATTAATGTTTGAACAAGTCTATTTTTCTCCTACTTCTCCAGTGGACAAGATGATAAAAGACATCTTTGACTAATTATAACATCCCTATAGGCAATCTTTGTCTGTGACAAAACATGGTTTCATCTGAGGCCAAGTTCTTCTAATCATTGACTGTTCTGTGAATTAGAAAATGATTCACTTCTTAACAGAATCAACTTCTTAGATTGAAAAGATATGACGATAACAGGTCATTTGAAGGACAAGTTTTTATCCTCGTTATTGGCGAAATAGAATTTGTTGCCATTTTTGCTTCTGAATAAAAGATGAAAACAAAAGATGGACGTAATCTCTAAGGATTCTGATAATGTTTGAAAATGATGTATGACGTGCCTTTTGTATATTATCTTATTATTGACTGAATAATGTTGCTTTATTGTATTGAAGGATATTTACAACAGCACATGCTAACGTCTTATAATAATAAAACAAAACATAGATATCTAATTTAGTGCAATCTAGGCATTTCTAGAATAACCTTCACCGGGTATGCTCAAGGTTGAAAGATTGGAAGATCAAATACATGTAATTATAAACATAAGTTATTTTTATTCTGCTCAGAAAACTTTTTACTCCTTATGATTGATTGATTGATTGATTGATTTTTGGTGCTTAACGCCACTTTCAACAATATTTCAGCTATATCATGGCGACCAGTTTTAGTGGTGGAGGAAGCCGGAGTACCCGGAGAGAACCACCGACCATGGGCAAGCAACTGGTAAACTTTATCACTTGCGGCTGCGAGTCGAGTGCACCCTTTTTTGTAATTTACAAAGCCGGGCGCGAACCCACGCCGTATTGGTGATAGGCTTGTATGAGTTGTTAGATCCAGCGACCTAACTCATTGAGCCACCCGGGCCCCTACTCCTTATGAGTTATCTTTCCACAATTGAAAATTTATAGTGTTACCATTTAAAAAAAAAGAGGTTAGCTCAGGACTTAAGGCCATAAAACATTAGAGTATGTTTTTGTACTAGTACTTCAAAATCTTCCAATAGGAACTCTGTATTTATTCCATACTGTGTTTTGATTGGCTGTTTTTCGAGTATGAATACAAAAATTGTACTCAAAATGTTTTTTATCGTAAGGACGGAGATTCCATTTGTTTATTTTTGTGCTACAATATTGTACCTGGGTGAAATGTTTTGAAATACGAAAAATATGATTGATTGATCGGTGATTAACGCCAATGTTAGCAATATATCAGTTATATCATGGCATTAAAAAATACGAAAATACTAGTAAAAGATCCATTGAAACAAGTACATATATAATGTCATATGATATTATTAGATCAACAAGCTCCGTTTTATATTTTAGGGAATAACATTGAAAGTGACAGAACAAGGGAAATGTCTGGTAGCTAGAATTCTCCATGGTGGCATGATTCATCGGCAAGGTATTATAGCAGTTTACAGAAACTGTAATAAACTGTCTTTTTTTCCATCTTTTATTCCCAGGACTGACAGTAGTATAATTTTAAAAAAATTCAGATTAGTCTCTTGATATTTTAAATGTGACAGGAAGGAGAGATATTATTTTGATAAGATTACAATTTATATTCAATGAAAATGGATAAAGAATGCTATTGTAGTCGTCTGCTCTTGATTCAAGCAAAACGATTTGTTTAAAATAATGAGGATTTTTACTTCCATATTGGGGATTCCTGTTAAACATTGAACAAATTATTATGCTCATTTCGTTTTCAGATCAATTGTCCTTTTCCGTGACGATCCTCATGGATTTTGATTTGTCATATATTGAAGTTAAATTAGAATGTTAATTAATAGAAAAGTAGAAAGTTAAAACACTATTAAAAATCTTAATGATGTGATTGAACTGATGACATCAAATCGAGGATTTGGTGTCATAAAGTTTTATTGATTGATTCAAGGTTACCGAATCTCATTCACAGTTAATAGATGAAAAAATAAAACAGCAAATTGAAAATAGACCATCTTGTTTCTACAGAGTTAGGGGTAGGGTTAGGGTGTTTAATGCCACTTTCAACAATATTTCAGTTATATTGTGGTGATCAGTTTTATTGGTGTCTTGTTTCTATATAAAAACACATTTTTCATGACACAATGTACGATTTTCCTGGTTACTTTATTTCCTCCACAAATATAACAGAACAGTAATTACAGTTAAACCTGTATTAAGAGGTCACCTTTGGGACAACGAAATAACGATCTTTTAAGACAGATGACCTCTTAATAGGGCCTCAATTCATATGAAATTTTCTATGACAGGATTAGAAAAAGGTGACCTTGTAATACAGGTGACTGCTTAATAGAGGTGACAACATAAACAGATTTGACTGTATAACTCAAGGATGTTGAACACACCAAATCTTGTATTGAATTAGAACTTGATTTGTCAATTCTAGGGTTTGTCCTCCAATATAAACTCATGTATTTTCTGGACTGTGCATGGAGTGTAAGCATATTAACCAGAGAATTATAGTGGGAAAACATCTCTTTAGTGCAAAAAAAAATGTAACTAATTGTTCAATATTGTTAGCATGGGGATTGTTAACTTTGAAGTACAGTCAAATCTGCCTTAAAGGGTACCTCTATATAACAAATTATTGTCTATAAATGGCAATCTCATTTTTCACATTAATGAGTAGTGCATATAATTTTAACCTGTATATAAAGGGCAACTACTCATAATGGGCACATTTTCAGGTTCCCTTGAGTGACCTTTATATACAGATTTGACTGTATGTGTAAATGTAATTATTTTCTGAAGAATAATCACTTCTTCTAACAGAGAATTAAAATGTAAGTATTATTGGTTTGTATATTTTATTGTTATTTATAGGTACTTTACATGTTGGAGATGAAATACGAGAAATCAATGGAGTCAATGTGTCTAACCAAACTGTAGAAAATTTACAACGATTATTGGTAAGTCATTTTTGTAAACCGTGACATGAATACAAATACACACAAGAAATATCAGATATTACTCAAATAAAATATGTAAAAAATAAAGGAACATTTTATTGATAGCTGTTCTTTATCTTGCAAAGAAACACATAGCTGGTGTAATGGTTACCCTGCTTACCTGGAGTGTGGTATATTATTGGTTCGAGACACTGTCAGGTCAAACCAAAGACATAAAATTGGTATTTGCTACTTTTCTGCTAAGCATGCAGTATTAAGAAGTAAGAGCAAAGACTGGTTGACTCAAGATGATGTGTCAGAGTAGGGTGACATATAAAATGTAAATTAAATTTATCATTGTGTATTTTACTGCTTAACACAACTAAAAACTTATCATCCACTCCAATCAAGGAGAGGCATACAAAAATGATAATTGGCTGGATCAAAAATAAAAGAAAAAAGAAAAAATAGCACACTGTAGGTAAAGTTCCAAAATCTAATCACAACATCTAAGAAACAGAAGCAAAATTGATACTCCTAACACACATATACATGACAACTCACTTTCCTGGCTTGAAACAGGCACTTCAAATAAAAGGTGGCAGGGTTAAACTAATTTTATGAACCGAAGCCTCCCCTTCTTGATGAAATGATGTGGTCATGTAAGTTGGAATAATAAGATTTATTGAACAAATATATTAGATTAGGACTACTGACTTTTGATTTTGATATGTCATTCATGGTAGTGGAGCTAACTTTAAAAAAAAAATGAAATATCTGTCTTAAAATTTTATCTTAGAATTAAATCTTCAAACAAATTTGTTATTGCATGACACAGAAAACCTTAAAAGGACATGTGACCTTTAAAGTTCAACCCCACGCAACGTCAGGATTGTTTGCTCAACAACACATGAATAATAATCATAAACAGGTATTTTATTGGTTGATGTTGTCACATGGTAACAAATATTCAACTTCAGGTACATGTACTCTCATTGGTTGTTGTTGTCACACATCCATATATACTTTCAGAAATTTATAAAAGCCATAATTTTATTGGTTGATGTTGTTATAAATGTATAGTTTATTAGATACGTTATTAAAAACAAATACAGTTTGAGAAATATTTTAAATGAAGATATTCAGACCTGAATTCAGGGTAGTGGTTTTTCAAATTTAGGGAGAAATTATTTAGTATGAATGCAGAATCAGATTGGTTCATTCCGCATTTTAGTCACAATTTTTGAAAGTTTTCTAAAAAAAAAAATCAAACTGAAGGTAAGCATAACTTCTTTATAACTAGTAGGTCACGATTCTAAACAACTGACCATTAATCTGATTTTAAAATCTGTTGTTGTATACATTACACTCTCCCCTAACTTCTGATAGAACCCTATAATAGGTCATATCCAGATGAACTTTTGTATATGAATACTAATTGAAAAAATCAACCAATCAAAGAGTTTTGCATTTATGATGCTTTAATGGAAAAGCTTGAAATGCACTTTCAAGATTTTGTCTGCAGCATTTTTATTGGCTGATCATGAGTTCATCTGGACATGACCTCTAATCATCTTCTGTCAGATGTTTGAGGGAGGGTAGCTATTATACCAGCTGATTTTAATCAGATTGATTGTCCTAGTTCTGCTAACGTTTTTTTTTAATTTCAAACTTTATTTGCTTCTTCTACCTGATGGATTAATGTACTTATTATTTTCTATTTATATAAATATGTACGCACACATCTTACCTATCTTCTTGTTGTGTTGTTGGTATATCTATATATCTTGCACAATTGACACAATTTCAGAAAGATGCTAGGGGTAATGTCTGCTTGAAGATTGTTCCAGGTCACAGGAATAGTCCAGCCCATTGTGAGGTTTGTATGCAGGAAAACAAATGAAAAGGCAGATATGTGTGTGCTTCTGTATACAAGGATTTTGTTATAAACTGATATCTGTCTCTCTGTTGATGTTACACATATGTTATACATATTCATGTATATGTAAAAAGAAAAAACAACAGAAAATTATGAAATCTAGTGAACCAGCATTATTATGAAGTTAAAAGTCCACAGTTTGAAAAGCCCAATTTTTTAAAAGTACAAAAATGTATTTGAAAGCATACAAACTAAAAGTCCTAAACAGGATAGCAGAAATCGGCTAAGGTCATCTATGCCTGTGGGAGATCAACTATAATTTTCATAATAATAGTATTTGGGAACTGTAAATTTCAATATTAATTATATCTTATAAATCATGTCATTGCTGAAACAGTGACTACTAGGGGGATGATACAGACAGGAACTAATAGTCCACAAGCAGAGGTACTCTTAGTGTTGAAAATTAGCATAAGCTTAGATCAGTCTAAATCTAGTGATAAACAACCTTCTATCTTTCTGTGTGCACGACCTAGAAGTTTTTTAATGCACAAATCTGGTTGTCCCAACCAGGTCTAGAACATCAAACTTCTGCACACTAATAATTTAACCACAAGCAGTGGAAAAAATTATATTGATAAAATATTCATGCATATCTTAGATTATTGTCTTTTTTTTATAACATAATCATAATTTTTTGTTTAATTTGTTTGACTTTGATATAATGAATTTCATTAAATTTCAAAAACAATTGTGTTGTATGTATATTAAAACTTATTCCAAGAATGTTGTATCAAAAAGGTATAGGAAAACAAATGACATTTTATTTAAAACAATTATTTAATAAATTAATTTTAGAGTTACATGTCATTTTATACATGTTTTGATTGGTTTAAAAAATTGAGGTTATTTGTCAATTTAAAAATAAACGTTCTCAAGGCGTCACGTGCCATTGTCATCGAGTTATTTTCTTTAAATAAGGGGTTATTTAAATTTATTTCCAATTATTTGCCTTATTTTGAAAAAAATAAATATATTTTTCAATATCATAACAAAAAAAGTTTGAATTAATTTATAAGGATTGATCGAAATTATTTGTTTGGTTCATTCAAAATAACATCAATCAGGTTGTTTCTTCATGAACCGAACAAAAATTGCAATCAATCCTTAATTATTTTTTATGATTTTGTTTTAGATATATGTGAGAGCATTATTTGACTATAATCCAGAGGATGATGATCTGATTCCCTGTTCACAAGCTGGTATATCATTTAGAGTTGGGGATGTTTTACAGGTAACTAGTCTTTCTATGAAAGTGATGTGCAATCTGTCTCTTAACATTTTGTAGATTTATAATTTTTTCAAATTTTAATAAATGTGTTCATGCTAAAATACTGCATCAATCAATCAAATTTCAATGTTCTTCTCTGAATTCATTGGACCATAAATATAACAAAAGTTGTCTGGCAAGTCTTTTGTATATTTTTATACAAAGTTGTTGTTAAAAAAAAATAAGACAAATTGACACAAAACAAAATTATGATGCCTCTTTTTGCAGATTATTAGTAAAGATGATTCTAATTGGTGGCAAGCCAAACGGGTAGGGACACCACATAATTCTAATGACCCTGCAGGGCTTATTCCCTCCCCTGAACTTCAGGAATGGAGGACAACCGTTTCTAGTCGAGAAAAAGCACTTAAAGAAAATGCCGGTAAGATTAATTTCCAAGATATCACACAGTGTCTTAAAACCTTGATGTCATATCAACTAATTGAGGAAAAACTCTTCGATGACAACTTTTATGAATATGAATGGCTGCCCAAATCAGATTGTCTTGCAATGTCAAAAAGTCCAAAATAACTCCCAAATTGTCAATAAAAAAAACAAGAACAAACATTGTTCTAATTGTTTTCCATGGTATCTACAATCAGGTCTGTGCTTATACTGTTGCCGTTCGCTCTTTATGAATCAGGTACTAGTGACCGTACATAACAAACATTTATTAGGTCATAGCAATTTGACTGCTGAAATAGAATCAGTGCAGCATAAATGTTAATATCAAACGGTCAGTGAAAATTCACGATTCCTAGTAGACAAATTATACCACAAATTATAGAAATAAAGAAGATAAAATGTCATAACTTGTAAGAAACGCTTTAATATTTTATTTTTCAGTTCATTGCTCTTGGTTTGGAAGGAAGAAGAAAGATAAATATTTAGCTAAACATAACTCAATATTTGACCAGTTAGATTTAGTAACATATGAAGAAGTTGTCAAATTACCTGCCTTTATGAGGAAAACTTTGGTATTATTAGGTATGTGTAATGATTAAAAACACTTATAATCCATTACATTGGACTGAATGGCTTATTTTTTTCTGTGTAGTTTAAGGTGGTACCTAACACTACAGGGAGATAACTCTTTAAAATCAGTTGAGCGTTTTGATCATGTAATGTTTGTATGCAGATTTCAAACATCTCGGTGATCAAAGCCACAGAGAGAAAAGCTGCTATGTGGCTAGTGAGTCTGTCGGTTGGAATTTGTTAAAATTTTGATATTCATTTCAGTGGATATATTCAAACACACTGCCAAAAAAATAAGAAAATTAAGCAAGCAGATCAAATTTTACCTGAAGTGTATGGTACCACCTTAATTTGGTTTGGAAATAATATTGTCATATTTATAAAAAAAAAAAAAAATTCTTCCTTAATTTAATATTTACTACATTTGTATTTGTATCAATGCTGTAATTAAATATGTTTGATATGATTCCAGGTTGACAGCACTTTATGTACGTTCTGTTAATGAAACATCTGAAGATTGCTGAATTTTAAAAAGCTCTATAAAGTTACTTGTACGAACAGCTTTATTGTAAGAATTGGATGCTGATCATTCATTTGTAACGGGGGAGTTATTATTTATCGTTGGAGGAAATTACCGGTCTTTCAGAATAATGACAGCAGGTGATATTGAGGAGGAGACTTCATTACAAAGAAACAAACAAATATAAAAAAAAGAATTAAATATATACTATTCATATTCATTTTGTACCTGACAAATCTCAGCACATTTGATTTCTTGTAGTTACTGATCACACACCTTACATAGTTAAAAGTTAAATAAACATTTTTGATGATCTCAAGAAGCTCAATAATGAAGACAATATCTTTTCTTTGTAGGTGCTCATGGTGTTGGTAGACGACATATTAAAAATACATTAATAACAAGTCATCCTGATAGATTTGCATATCCAATTCCACGTGAGTATTTTAGCATTAAAATAGAGAAGTCAACTTTAGTAAAAATATATCAGAATGTCTATACCTAATTTTATTTTGTATTTACCATTTACTAATAGTTCATGGTAACCTCAACGTACAAAGCTGCCCAGCATGTCCTCAGGTGGGGGATAAGGATGCTCTCTTAATGGAAGTTGTCACATTATAATACAACAAGTCTGACACACACCTTGCATATTTACGACCCCTTATGTAGATTTTGAAAAAAGAGAAGGCACATTGTAGCTGCTAAAACGGCTAAAAAAAAATTCGTCCCTACCCATCTTCCCACACTTTTCCTGCACCAAATCAAAAGTTGTTGCCCTTGTTGTTTCATTCCTTCCTCAACTTGTTCTTGTCCTGAATATGCATGACATATTTGCCGCTGGACGTGAAGCAGCCAACCATGAAACAAATATTTATGTAATGGGAGATAACTCTGATGAAATAATAGAAACGATTGTTCCAATTTTGTCTTTTAAAGTAATACTAATTAAAAAAAAAAGATTTAATTGGTATTAGCAGATCAGTAAAGAATATTTTATGACCTTGAACTACAGTGGGTATTTTATTTTGCAGATACAACACGAGCCCCTAGAGAAAATGAAACAAATGGAAAAAATTATTTTTTTGTTACACATGAACAAATGATGAAAGACATTGCTAATAATGAATATTTAGAATATGGAACTCACGATGACGCCATGTATGGTACAAAATTAGAAACAATACGACATATTCATCAACGAACTCAAATGGCTATATTAGATGTTGAACCACAGGTGAGGTATAAGTGGTAGGTTAGCTACTGTTTAATACAAGTTGGTATGACTCAGTCATATTCCATGCTTGTTAAGAGCAAGTAGCAATTATCCATTGTGTTTATGTAAAGAGTTACAGTCAGTCCTACCTATGTTGTCACCTCTATTAAGCAGTCACCTGTATTGAAAGGTCACCATTTTCTTGTCCTGTCATAGAAAATTTCATATGAATTGAACCTCTTTTAAGAGGTCACCTCTCTTATAAGGTCACTTTTTCTTTTCCCAAAGGTGACCTCTTAATACAGGTTTGACTGTATTTTGTTTTTATTGTTTAATAGAAAATAAGCACTATTCAGCTGGTTATCGCGTCGCCTGCATCATCGTCGTCGGCATCACAAAATAATTTCTGTCACATTTTTCTCAGGAACCACACAGGCCAGCTTCTTGATATTTGACACAGAGCTTCGAATTCAGTATGGAGAACTGTATCGTGTAAGACAGTTTCGAATCTGCCGCATGTCCACTTCCTGTTTGACGGAACTTAGAATATTTTTGATATCGAAAAAGTTCGCAGGAAGACTTACCACTAAATATTTAATTTAAGAAATAATTCATGGAAGCCATAATTTGTACAGGATTTTAACATGGGTAACATTATTTTCGTACAAAATTTTCTTTTAAACCTTTTCAGGAAAGTAAAAGAAAAATATTTGAATAATATGTAAAAATGATTTGAAATGTATTTTAAGTCATTGATGGTCTTTGACCCACTGAAATCTTATTAGTATAAACATGACATTTGCTCCACTAGATATCAATACCAAACTTGTACAACTTCAGCTGTAGCTCATTATTGTATCAATTTTATATAGTCAACCATTAATGTTTTTAACTTTTCATTTCAAACTGAATATTTTATGATTATACCCCCGCTCCACCGGAGGGGGGGGGGTATACTGTTTTACCTCTGTCCTTACGTCCGTCCAAGATATTTTTCGTCGCATTTTTCTCAGCAACTATTGATGGCAGAAATGTGATATTTGGTCATAAGCTTCATATAGGTATGCCATATTCTGTGAAGCGTTTTTGGACCCGTCAGATTCCTACTTCCTGTTTGCCGACTTAGTAGGTTTTTTATACACATTAAACATATATGTGGGGGTATCATAAGTGAGCATTAGCTCACGGTTCATCTTGTTTAAAATGTTTTTAAGGAATTCTGAGTTAACTGGTACCACAATTGTCCAGTAGTCACTCTCTTATAAGGCCGCTCTCACCAAATATCACCCCTTTTATCAGGCCAGATTTTAGATGTACTGTGATGATGAAATACTACTTACTTGTCTCCTCTTATAAGGCCCCTTTTTCATTGCAGAAGGGGAGACTACTGTGATAATATTTGTATAATTTGATTATATTTTACTACTGGTTTCATTCATACTTTATATGTGACAAATAAACAGAAGATTTAATGGATATAATTAACCTAGTAGATATGACTTATACAGTGAAACCTGACTAAACCGAACCTCCTTGGAATCAACATTTGTGTTCAGAATAGACAGGCGTTCGGTTTATACAGGTTAAATTCAACAACAACAAAATTTTTAATTTGGTTCATACAGGATTCCATTTTATTCAGTGTTCATTTTAGACAGGTTTCACTATAGTAAGTCTTAAAAAACTTGTGTCAACTAAAGGAACCATAATCTGTTACTGAAATTGGTGTTACATTTTTTAAATATTTTTTTATTGATATTTAAATATCTGTTTATAACAACAAGATGTAAATTTCACTTTATTGTAAAAGATCAAATATAAACTCTATCTGACTGCAAAATACACAAAAGTACATCATCATTTGTTTATCTCTATTTCAAATTTTTCTTAGAAACCTGAAAATTAACATAACTTCACCAAATTACAAATGTATAATACATGTACATGATGGTGAAAATCGCCATGTAAACTTAATTTGCGACCGTAAAACCGACAATTTACGTCCGCAAAGCTTAAAATACAATACAGTTATCTCTTAAATGTGTAATTCATGATATTCAAAATCAAGATAGTATATACATTTTACAGGCAATAAGAGTATTAAGGACGGGAGATTTCGCTCCGTTTGTTGTCTTTGTAGCAGCACCTACGATCGCTGCTATACATGAGGTAAAACTATATCACAATGTGTGGATGTCGGTGGTGTAAATTAAATATGGTTGTTTGCAATGTCAGGGTGTATTTTTTTGTAGACCTAATCACCAGTCATTCAATGTGTTATAATAGGAGGTGTTTGTGAAATTAGCCATAGAAAAGTACAATAGATTTAAGGTGTTAAGAAACTTCTAGATTCATTTACTCAGTCTGTAAATCCTTAAGTGAGTTCATACAATGTTTTTGCTAAGTAAACAGAAGAAATAGGATATCTCTATTCATAGGTGAACATTCCAAATAAATTTGAAGCAGAAGTTTATGACCAAAAATTTCAAATGGAGTGTTGAGAATTTTAACTCAACTCTGATATACTATCTCCAACATAGTGAATTATGATGGAGTTTATGAATTGGGGTAACTCAATTAATGAAGGAGTTCAAGACTTTATCTTTGTATTACTCAGAACTTATCCTTTCTTTTCTTTCTAATATTATAAAGTTATTATCTGTATACACATTGAATGGCTGTATGAACTTTGTACTAAAATCTAGTATATTTTTCTGAATATTTTTTTTCTGTTTTTTTTTAATACACATATATTTTTATTTCAGTGCATGTTACATATATCTTTATATTGTTTTTGTTCTAGAGTTGTAGAAGCTTCAAAATCTGCATATTTGTTGTCTTGCATCAATGGGGTGGGGGAGATGGGGCAGGGGGTCGAAATCAACATAGACATTAATGATCAATTCTTATTTTACTGAAAAATAAATTGCAGATTTTGTTTCATCATATTTTTTTCTTTTGTTTAATAATGCATGACTTTCTTATATTTCTATCATTGAAGGCTTTGAAAATATTGCGCACCGCTGAATTTGCCCCGTATGTTGTGTTCATAGCTGCACCAAGGATTTTTGAAATTTTACAACATCACAAAACAAAAGATATTAATGTAAGTGCCTATAGATTGTGTCTTGTCTGCATCTTGTATCTGTTGTGATTGTCAATTATTAGAAATAGATATATCATATAATTGTTTCAAGGGCATTATCTATAATTGTCAGTAATTTGAACATCTTTCCTTTTATCTCATTGAGTGATATTGTCAGTGTCATCAAACTGAGTCTGACATCAAAGGCGTTATGACATTACCGATAATACAATCAGGTCAGTTTTGAAGGTCTCTACCTATATTATCACTAGTATCGGGCGCTTGACATTAGCAGTAGTGCGGTAGCCCTAGACAAGTAAAAGTTTGGTTCAGGCTAGCTAATGATGTATGTTACTTGTCCAATGGGACAAGTGAACAAAAATAAAAACACTAAAATGTTATAAATTTCATCAGTAGCAAGTTGTTCATAGCGGATTTTCCCTATTCAGATATAGTATAGGATATCTTTATTGACCAATCAGAAGTTGTTTTTAAAAAATATCACTATCTTGTTTTATAAGTCAAAACATAAAATTTGGGCAAGTATTTCCTGCTTTTGGATAACTAAAACTTCTGGCTACTACTCCGAATGGACAAGTTGGTATGAAAGTTAATGTCCAGTCTTGGTATTACAGCTCGTACTGTCAGACTCGCTGCCATACAAGCGATAATGTCTGTCTCAACCTTCATAACTACTGTTATTCTATATTTATCATCGTTTGATAGTGCAATTTTCAATAAATTGGAATATGGCAATCATTGATAAGTTATGTAAACAGAAGATTAGAAAGTTATCATATTTGTGAATTTGTTTAATGATTTTCATGATAAACAAAATTCAGGAAATTAATCATCTTGTCTAAATGCATGATGTTGGATTTATTTATATATGACCTAATTATTTCTGTTTTCTGTTGGTCTTTGATATTATACTGGGGTCTACTTTCCCTGTCTGAACCAATTACTATACTATTATTTCAAACCCCCTCTTAACCAGTCTCTCTGAAATATCCAACCGTATAGAAATTTCAACAACATCCTTTGGAGGAGGTAATAGTATTTAATGCCACTTTCAACAATATTTCAGTTATATCATGGCTGTCAGTTTTATTGTCGGAGGAAATCGAAGTACCCGAAGAAAAATCACCGACCTGCAGCAATACATCATTTAGTATTTGAATATCTATGACATTTCATGAATTTCATCCTCCAATTTTATATATAAAAAAAAAGAGTGGGCTATGGTCATATGTCCATGCCTACCCAACCTTTTTAAATGTTATTTGTATAAATAATGAGGAAAGGGTTCAAAGCAATCATATATTTACATACAAGTATTTTTTATTAGTTATCCGACAAGTTGTTCTGAAATATTTTGTATGTGTTAACCTTCTTGGGAGTAAGACGCTTGATTTGTTATTTCACAAGTTGTGTTCCAGTTGTAATGCAAAATTTCAAAATGTGAGTGTTGTGAGCTTCTATCAGTTTAACTTCCCCATATTTTTAAGACGTCTAAGTAAATTCTCCCTGCTTTATCATTTCTATTCCTACCAGAGTGATGGTTCATGTTGTTATATTAATATTCTTGACCATTATTATTTACCGGTAGTGTTAACTTGTTTTCCATATCAAAGTGATTCTAATTAGTTTTTTAAAACTGGATCCTTTGTAAAAAATTATGCCCTCTGAACTTATTTTTCAAAAGAAATCCATATACGATACTATGTAGTATATTTTGAATATATTAATATATTCCAGAATAAATTTACATATTTGTTATGTCATTTTTCTCATTTGACATCATCTCTTTTCAGGATGTCAGTTTAGAAAAATTAGCCACAGAAAGTGATCTCCTAGAAAAAGCTTATGGACATTATTTTGACTTGAAAATAGTGAACAATGACATAGAGGAAACGATAAGAACTTTAGAACATGCTATTGATGAAGTGAGTTCAGCGCCACAATGGGTTCCGGTCAGCTGGGTCTATTGAACACAAAACAGAATTTATTGCCAAAAATAATAGATATATCAAAATTATCTTTTATACCAAGTGCTTTTTATGACAAAAGGATGCAAATGAGAGAGAAAACAAAACGTGGTAAAATTCATGACAAAAGGTTGTATGTAATCTGTGATCATTAATTTCATCGAAGGAGACGTGAGACTGGTACTGCCTAGATACAATTATTTGGGGGAGCAGTTTCGTGTAGAAAGTAGAATGGTGCCATATTATATTTTGACACAAACAACTTTTGATATTGAAATGTTGCCGATTTCAGGAACACTATAGACAAATAATGGGAATCTAATCAGATGTCATGATGATTTTTTTCCTCAAAGATTTTCCAAGTGTTTATGATATGGAGAAAAAGTAAATGCCAAATGTTAACTAAAAAAAACACTTTTTTGCGCAATAATTTGCCAATAAGTTCACTTTTGTGAAAATAAATACCGCTACAAATTTCAAGGGATACAAGCATATTCTCATTCTTATTTCAGTGATATTTTTTTTATTTTAAGAATACAAGTACAAAACGTATTGACGGGAGAATAAAACAAGGGGGATAAGTAGCTCATATGTTTATATCTGTTTTGTAGGAAATAATGATTGGTTGGGGTTTTTTTTTGTACTGTTTATTTATTATTGTATATTTTTAATATAATTATCTCATAAATATTTATTTCCCATATAAATAACTAATTTTTAGCTTTCTCTTCTCTGCTTTGGGGTTGGTTGGCTTAGCAACACTTTCTGAACTATTTCAATTACTGGTATATCATGGTGTTCAGTTATATTGGGGAAGAAGCAAACTGTTGCAAGTCACTGACAATCTATATCACGTAAAACAGTCTTACATTCGAGGAAAGTCTGAACAGGTGACAAACTGACCTTTGAAAACCCTGACCATGGGTAGAAGTCTGAACACCTTATCATTTGAATTGGGAAAAAAACATTTATATGTGGAATTTTGTTATTTTATGTATTCTATATATTTCCAAATATTATGCTGTATAGACAGACTATAATTGTACTATCAAGTATCAGGGAAATATTTACAGTTAATTAACATTCAAGGTTGTATTTAATTTATGTTTATTAGCTGCTTACATTGTTTAAATGGATTTGAAATCAAAATTAACAGATATAAACCAATAAAGAATAAAAATGTTTTAGCTTACATGACCCTTTGGCATGTGTCATCATCCATAAAGATTCACATAAAACCACATAGCCAATTTGAACCAAACTTGGTATGAATATTCATTGAATTCTCTTCTAGAAGCTTTTTTTTTTTCATTTTGGACCCTACACTGTACTTGGATGGATAATAAAGATAATATATTGTTTTTACTATTATTCAGTTTGCAATGTAGACTTGGGCACAAGTAATGTATGATTTTCTAATGCAGCTACACGTATCAACATTTGACAGGCAGTTTAATGTTACATTGAAACACTTTTTGTATTCCCTATTTTTATTTACAGCAAAATTTTTAATTTAAGCAGCAAATATACTTTTTTGAGATTATAAAATTTGCCATTTCATGGATTTAAAGTTGTGTTATAGGATAGAATTAGATTGGATTTGAATTTAGCTGACATTAATCATTTATTTAACAGTCACAAATATCCGGTGCAAAGAAAAAGCTCAATTTGTTGCAGTAAATGACTGATTAATGTCAGCAAATGTTCAGAAACAACAACAGTGGGGGAGAAAATGAAAGTGAACAGCTTTTAATACGAGGAAAATGAGATATACTTGGCCTTAAAAAACAGATGTTTTCATAAAAACATTTGTTATATAGATTTTATGTTAATTATTAGTAAATAAAATGTAACCAAAGATTTAAATTTTGTAGAAAAATATGTATATAGAATTTTTATAGAAAATGTTTAAAAAATATATTAAGTTTTTTTTGGAATATGATAATTTTTTAGTGAGCTGGTATGTTAGGCTGAGATATTATATTATAGATATTATAAATAACTTGAACAATAGGATATGAACAAATGACAGCATTAATTTGGTACAACTGAAAAATGTGAAAGCGATTTGCCTGGTTTTTTTTTTTATTATATTTTTCATAAATATCAATTTTATTTGTAATTTTGTTGAATTCCAATTAAAAGGATGGTATTGATAAAAAAAAATTATACATATTTTGTTCAGCTATAACTATGATAATGAAGTAATAAAATAAATAATAAAACTGTGTATGGTTCATTCTGTCTTGTGAATGAAGTTGTTTGCTAGTAATCTTCACATGCTAAAATTAAAATTACATGTTTGTTGTATTAAAACGAAAAACAAAAAATTCCACACTGACGGAGTAATGCCAAAATCTATGCCCCTTACACCACTCTGACGGAGCAATACCAAAATATATACACCTTACACCAACCACTCTGATGGAGCAATACCAAAATCTATACCCCTTACACCACACTGACGGAGCAATACCAAAATCAATACCCCTTACACCACACTGACGGAACAATACCAAAATCAATACCCCTTACACCACACTGACGGAGCAATACTAAAATCTATGCCCCTTACACCACACTGACGGAACAATACCAAAATCAATACCCCTTACACCACACTGACGGAGCAATACTAAAATATATGCCCCTTACACCACACTGACGGAGCAATACCAAAATCAATACCCCTTACACCACACTGACGGAGCAATACCAAAATCTATGCCCCTTACACCACACTGATGGAGCAATACCAAAATCTATACCCCTTACACCACACTGACGGAGCAATACCAAAATCAATACCCCTTACACCACACTGACGGAGCAATACTAAAATCAATACCCCTTACACCACACTGACGGAGCAATACCAAAATATATGCCCCTTACACCACACTGATGGAGCAATACCAAAATCTATGCCCCTTACACCACACTGACAGAGCAATACTAAAATCAATACCCCTTACACCACACTGACGGAGCAATAC
>MJUT01036447.1:488303-519738 GCA_002080005.1 Gigantidas platifrons | reverse complement strand
CCCCTTACACCACACTGACGGAGCAATACCAAAATCTATGCCCCTTACACCACACTGATGGAGCAATACCAAAATCTATACCCCTTAGACAACAACATGACTGCTCACATTCCTGGTTTGGTACAATAAAAAATGACGGGGTTAAGCAAATTTTAGTGAAATGATGTGGTCATGCAAGTGCTTTCCACATGTGTATCTTGTATTTTGTTCCTTAGTTATGCACTAACATCTTAAGGACATCCTGCATAGGGTCACTTTAGGGTTCATGCCTTGATTTGAACCAACCAATTATGATGAGCTTACTAAATCTTTGAGGTGTTATTACATATTAAAGTCACCAAAAAAATGTAAACCTCACCACATGCAGGACACATAAAAGTTATTAAGTATGCCTCCCCAAAGACAAGACATAACAATTCCACCAATATTTACAAAACAATTACCTCTCACTTCAAATCTACATGATCATTGAAAATGAAAAAGACCTCGACATATGATGTTGGAAGTCCAGATACTGTATGAGGACAGGCACAAACATGCGGTGGGGTTAAACCAGTTAATGGGACCCCTATCACCTTCTTGATCATATGATCTCCAATAACAAAGGCATCATGAGAATAGAAAAAAATGCCCCCCCCCCCCCACACACACACACACAATCACGTACATCCCTGCCTAATGTTTGTTAGATCGATAGGCCAGAACGAAAGAGAAAATTCCATCAAATTAGGACAACTATATATATTACATTTTGACTATCAATCACATGTTCCAACTAGAACAACATGTTGTGACCTATCTACCTAAACAATCGTTGCCGCGATCACCATTGATGTTTGTCACAGGTTGTTGATTCTATGAAAACTTATTTTACAATTCCAGTAAAGCACAATACCTGGGAAATATCTACACAGGTGTGGGGTTGGATTATATTTTACAATTCCAGTAAAGCACAATACCTGGGAAATATCTACACAGGTGTGGGTTTGGGTTATATTTTATTGATTTCCCTGTAATAATTGGAGATACGCAATATTCCATTCTTGTTGAAACACAAAACAGACGAAACTTATTGGAGACAAAGAATTGTGGATAAGTAAATAGTCTTCGAAAACTTACGGTAAACGCAAAAATGTAGTCCTTTTCAAGAATTGTCTAGGAAGAACAAATAGCGATTGACCTACTAATAAATGAAACTTTACGTCGAAACGTATCAAATCTTTTATTTAATTTATTATCAAGATAGTTTAACTTGTTTTGTGGGGCCATCGTAGCCGTGATCGTATGGTGATAGGATTTACAATTACCTATACAAATCTGTGCCTATCGCCACTGATGTTGTGAGTTCGCATCTCGACCAGGGCGATGTGTACAACATTGTGTGATTAAATTTGTCAGTGACTTTCGACAGTTCTCATGGTTCTGTGGTTTTCTCCGGGTCCTCCGATTTTATCCACCAATAAAACTGACCGCCACGATATAACTGAAATATTGTCGAAAGTGGCGTTAAACACCACCAAATAAACAAACAATTTAACTTGTTTTGAAATGATTAGATATGGTATGTATTTATTTTGTTCTCAACAAGAGAATAACATTTCCATGAAATCTGTGTTATTTTCAGTAGAGTAGAGGATGATCCCCAGAATATTTGTGGTATTATAGCTATAAGACCTCTAAATCTGTCAATGTGGGATAGATTATATGCTATGGACGGTTGTAGAGTCATTTGTCTACCTGGTTGTACTAAAGTGTGTCCAAGGGGGATCGGGGATAAATGCAATGAAAGATGTAGACAAAAATGTAAGAAAGTAGGCGTATGTTCACCAAATAAGAAAAAGTAAGTTAACTGTTTAAACTAGAACTGTGAGTGACCTCACTGAGTGATACCCCCCGCTTGCAGTTTAGTAGGAGTTGCGCTTACAAGGTACATGCCCCCCCTTTTTTTCGTGAAAGTATAAGTTGAATTATCTCCCCTTTTGAATTTTGGACCGCAATCATATTCCTTCATGCACATCTGCAGGTAGTGTACTACAAGTGTGTAAAGTTTCATAAAAATCCAATAAGCCGTTTAGGAGGAGTTGCGCTTACAAGGTACATGGACGGACAGGGTGATTCCTATATACCCCCAAACTTTGTTTGCGGGGGTATACAAATCGCTCATACATAAGTTAAAACATAGATCGTGCTATAGGAATGTTTAAATAGCGTTTATATTATGTCCCCTTTGGTAAACATAATAGTGTAAATGACTATACTCTTATAAGATTTTTAACATGAAGAGTTTGAAGATACCAAGCTTTTTGTCCAAAAGGTCAATCAGAATCCGTAAATCGAAGAAGAATAGACAACACAATTGCCGAAAGAAAAAGGACAAAATGACATATGTTTTAAAGGGTTCTACACTTAAGAGCCATTGAGATTAAAAATAAGATGTTTAAAAAGTTTCTACACCCTGGAACCTTTTAACATATTAATACAAAGCAGCATAGATGTCAAATTCTTTCTAAAGTGGGCTAAGGGGTCGTCGTGGTCGTGATCGTATGGTAGTTGGATTTACATTTGCCTGTGCCATCAGTGCCTACATGTATCACCACTGAAGTTGTGCGTTTCGATTCCGCTCATGACAATGTGCACTCGATACAACATTATGTGATACAATGACTTGCGGCAGGTTGGTGGTTTTCTCTGGGTACTCCGGTTTCCTCCACCAATGAAACTGACCGCCACGATATAACAGAAAATTGTTGGAAGTGGCATTAAACACCATAACCATAACCCTTTTGAGTGGTTTATAACAGAATGGAGAAACGACGAGGATTTCACGGTCACTTCCATGTTACTTGTAGAAACACTATCTTTAGTGATCATGCATAACTTAGTGATCGACCATTTAACCTTTTATAGAGGGGGGGGGCTATCTTCCCCCACCCCCAACCAGGAATTATTTTTCGCACCAAACCGGAAGTCAAATTATAATTACTTTTTGTTTGTACATGGACAATGTGTATTTTTCATCTCCCGTGTAAATTTTTGTTTTTCAAAAGAAAAACATAAACCCCCTCCTTTGAAAGTTAAATGGTCGTCGGTCCTAACTCATCAAAACCAACAAGAGGTACATAGCCACTGTGTTCTATTTGTTTATTGGTATTGAAATGTCCTTGAGAACAAATTCATATTCAGCACTTCACTATAACCAAATTCATTTTATACACTATCTTTTCTTTTTAGATTCCATGAGGGAAAATGGTTCTACTTATAATGAAAATGAAGACAAAAATAAAGGACGTATTAACATAAGATTGAGTAATTTATTCAACCACATACCAATGTTACGTTCGAACCCCGTTCGTGGCGAGGTGTACTCGATACAACATTATGTGATAAAGTTTGTCAGTGACTTGCGACCGGTCGGTGGTTTTCTCCGGGGACTCCGGTTTCCTCCACCAATAAGACTGACCGGCACAATATAGCTAATATATTGTTAAAAGTGGAATTAAACACCATTAAACAAACAAACAAACAAACAAACAAACATCAAAGATGAATGAAAGGTTACATGACATGACGGAAGGTTGTTAAGATGTTAGTGTGTTGCCAAGGAAAAATATATTTAAAAAAAGATATAACAAACATCTAATTTCAATTGGGTTGCTCTAACCGTCTAACCGTACACACACAAAATAAAAAGAAGCATGCAAAAGAGAAGACCAACAACAATAGGACAATCGAACACTCAAAGTATGTTAATCCCAAAAGACCAACAACAGTAGGACAATCGAATACTCTAAGTATGTCAATCCCAATAGACCAACAACAATAGGACAATCGAACACTCTAAGTATATCACTCCCAAAAAGACCTACAACAATAGGACAATCGAACACTCTAAGTATGTCAATCCCAAAAGACCAACAACAGTAGGACAATCGAACACCAAGTATGTCACTCCCAAAAGACCAAAAACAGTAGGACAATCGAACACTCTAAGTATGTCACTCCCAAAAGACCAACAACAGTAGGACAATCGAACACCAAGTATGTCACTCCCAAAAGACCAACAACAGTAGGACAATCGAACACCAAGTATGTCACTCCCAAAAGACCAACAATAGTATGACAATCGAACACTCTAAGTATGTCACTCCCAAAACAAATCAAGGACAACATCACAGCGGGAGCAATTACGTGGTATATATTACAGGCACGGGTACGTGATTTTATGTTAAAGGGGAGAATAGTTTGCACACGGGAAGTCTTAAGGTTCCCATCGGTTCCATGACAGCATCCGTTGCGTGCAAAGTCCCGGATAAGCCATATGTGAATTACTTATTAGATTATGCAAATCGTCATTAGGAAATAGTATTGTGTACTTTAGCATTAACAACAGATGATCAGAGTTCGATGTTTTAGAGGGTACATCTGTCTGAATCTGCACCTGTGTATTGTGATCTATTTTCCCCCTCTATAAATAGTATGTAAATTGAAAGGACAATCAAGAAACTAGCCCGATCGTTTAATTTCTCGTTCCGCTATATATATGATGTCCTTTCGCTAACTAATTCTATGTTTGGTGATTACGTTGATCGCATCTATCCCACTGAGCTTTAAATAAAGGATATCACAGATACATATAGTTCTGCTTCATACCTTGACCTACACCTCGAAATTGACACTGAGGGGTGGTCAAGAACGAAACTTTACGACATAAGAGATGATTTCGATTTTCCCATTGTGAACTTTCCATTCATATGTAGCAACATTCCAGCAGTACATGCATATGTAGAATATAACTCTCAATTGATACAATATTCCAGAGTGTGTGGTTCTTATCAGGATTTCCTTGATAGAGTGCTACTCATAACAAGGAAGCTACTGAACCAAGGGTTCCTCTTAGTTAATTTGAAGTCATCAGTTCGAAAGTTTTACGGTCTCCACCATGACTTAGTTGACCGTTTTGGAATATCTGTGTCACAAATGACCACGGATATGTTCCACTTGTAAACACTTCCCAGTCGTTTCCTCATTCGTGACTTATCACCGGGTTTGTAACTAGATTAACACTATTGATGTCACTAGTGCCTGAGTAGTGGAGCAGGAAGTGCTTACCCTCCCAGAGCACCTGAGTTCACCCCCGGTTTTTAGTGGGGTTCGTGTTACTCGAACTTTAGTTTTATATGTATGTTTTGTAGATCGTTGTTTGTCCTTTTGTTTATTTTCTTTTGGCCGTTGTGTTGTCTGTTCTACTTCGATATACGGATTCTGATTACCCCTTTGGTATCTTCAAATTCTTATTTGATAATTTAATTATGTGCTGCATCAATTAATTACTGATTTTGACGGCTGCATGAATGACGGGTGTTATATATTTTCCCCCTTTTCTGATATGTCGGAGCTTTATGCTAAGAAATATAATAAAAAAGGGGGTGCATTTAATGATTGTTTGGTTTGAGGGAGTGACTGTTTTTGTTTAACGATAAGTGAAGTGATGGTGGCTGTTGTAATGAATGCTATAGCATAGCTGAATGAAACGACAGAGTCCGCAGGTAAATATGTCGTTCCACGTGGGCACATTTATCCAGACTCTGACCCAGCCAGTCTTTGCTCGTACTCATTAATACTTCGTACCTAGTGGAGAAGTAGAACATTCCAAATTTACAGTTTGTCTTGGGTGGGCGTGTGATCGCACGCACACACTCGCAGCTAGCAGGCTACTCAATAGACTAACAAGACGTTTAACACTTATAATTCTAATTATATGAACAATGACCAATCTTTTTTTCACTAACGTTGTTGAGTTCGAACCCCGATCAGGAGAGGTGTACTCGATACAACTTTGTATGATAAAGTTTGTTAGTGTCTTGCGGCCGGTCGCCTTTTTACTCCGGAGACTCCGGTTTCATCCACCAGTAAATCTGACCGCCACGATATAACTGAAATATTGTTGAAAGTGGCGTTAAACACCATAACCCTAACCCTCTTAATATTTATTTTTTTTGGCATTTTGACGATCAATCACATACTGCAACTGGAACATTATGTTGAGATCTATTTAAGCAGGGATCGTCGTGATTATAATCGTATGGTAGTTGGATTTACAACTACCTATGTAATCAGTGTCTATCTATCACCACTAACACTGTGATTTCGAATCCCGTTCATGTGTACTGAATACAACATTTTGTTAACAAGTTTATATGTGACTTGCGGCAGGTCGGTAGTTTTGTCCGGGAACTCCGGTTTCCTCCACTAATAAAACTGATCGCCATGATATAACTGAAATATTGTTAACAGTGGCATTATACTCCATAACACTAACCCCCTTTATTTAAGCAATCGTTGTCGATCATCATTGATATTGCTGATTCTATGAAGACTTTTTTATTACAATTTCAGTAAAACACAGAATGACACAGGATATATTTCATGGAAATATTTATACAGGTGTGGTGTCGGGTTAAATTTTAATGACTTCCCAATAACAACCAGAGATACACGATATTCCGTACGTGTTGGAACTCCTAATAGACGAAAATTAGAAGAGACAACGGATTGTTTTTGTGGATAGGTTGAGAATTCAAAAACTTAAGGTTAAAACATTAAGGTAAACAAAAATTAATTTGTGTTGTTTTTTGTTTTTTCAAGTAAAAATAGTGATTGGTCCAGCTGCTAACAAATAAATTAAAATTAAAAAATTGTTCAAGCTGAAAATATTAGACATACATTGTTTCAGTCTCAGCTGGCTACCTAATTATTGTGTTTTAGACTTCAAACTTTTTACCAGTGGGAATCATACACTCTCAAATGAACAGAACGAAATTATTTTTAAGCGCGTGTTTGAATATATAAAGAGGTCTGAACGGTTTCTTGGTTTCTAGTAGTTCACCAAGAGAACAATCGCACACACCATCACCACCAACACCCTCCTCTCTCTCATTTCTTTCTTCATTTCAATTTACACATTATGTTTAACTTGCATATATATATATATATATATATGATTGTGTCTTATTCTTTTTGCACATTTGAGCAAATAAAATATGTTTATGCTAAAACTGAAACGCATAATTTTTTTGTACATTTATCAGAATTTAACATGTTTTGGAATGATTAGATAAGATATTTATTTTTACATGTTCCTGAACAAGAGAATAACGTTCCAATGAAATCTGTGTTATTTTCAGCAGAAGATGGTCCCCAGAGTAATCGTGGTATTGTTGGTTTCTGTGGTATCTCTGAGCATAGTCTATGGAAAAGCTATTAAAGGGGAAGATGTTCCGCCAATTTGGGGAGGTGGTGGACCATGGGGTATAGTCAGCTGTAAAAAAGTGTGTTTACCTGTTTGTAACATAGTGTGTCCTGGTGGAACCAGAAAAAGCTGCACTGAACGGTGTCATACGAAGTGCCAGAAAGTATGTGCGCCAAACAAGTAAGTACATTTGTACATTGTAAATATCCAAGAGGACATGGTGTTTAACGCCAATTTCAACAATATTCCAGTTATATCGTGGCAGCGTAAATATCCAAGGATATCGCTAAAACAAATGTCTATAGTAGAGTTCAAGCTTGGCATGTTAAAAAAAAAGTCATTATGTCCTATCCCCTTTGGGGTACATAATCATATTAAGGACTCTATACTCTAAATAAATTTTGTAGAATATAATTTAAAGGCTTCTATACACAATAGTCCTTATTTTTAAAAGATAAAGTGCTCTAAATACTATGTAAATTTAAAAATAAAAATCAGATATTTTAGAAAATTCCAACATACCTTCTGTTATATTTCAAACTCTTTGTAAGTTCATTATAGAATGGATGAGAGATACTATCGCCTATTAAGAAGGTTCACTTAGCATAATATTTAGCGATACTTGACTCTTTTGTAATCTTGCATACCGTAAAGATCGACCATTTAACCTGTAAAAGGGTGAGGTATGTCCCCCCCCCTTTTTATGTTATATGTCATTCTTTTATTTTACTTATAATTAAGTGCAATTAAAATACATTGATACATTGTATATAATTTTGTTTTAATGAAGAAAGACACATTTGTTTCTGTGATAATATGTTATGACTTAAATTATCATAATGACCTTGATATGTTTTTTGTTCTTTGATGAAAATGTTCGTGTATGATTTATGCTAATTTTAATTTAGTAGTTTATTTATGATTTCATTGTATTAGACGCAAACATTGGTACCCTGCTGATGTTTGCCCCCGTTGTAAAGGGGTAGTTTTTTAATATGACAAATTCATATTCAACACTATATCCATATTCATTTTAAATATGTTCTTTTCTTTTTTAGAGTGCATGCAGATGAGAGAAAGGAGTATTTCGAGTGAAGTTGAAAACATAATAAAGCACGTTTTAACATACAATTTAGTAATTTATTCAAGAGAGCCATTGTTGTTTAATGCCCAGTGAGCGATTTCTCAGCTATATCATGGCGCAAACAATTCACATTTCGATGATACGATGACGATATCCGCCAAGTTCTAGACCAACATGATTGGTTGGATTTGTATAGTACTAGCAGTCAACGGACTGACATATCGTTCCTCCCTGACATATAATTCCAATTCCATGCCAACCAGGCTTTGCTCCTAGTGGAGAAACAACAAATTCCAGTTTAATAGTTTTTTATTTGACCCGACCAGGGCTCGAACCCACGATCTACCGCACTCGAGGCGAGCACAATGGATGCGGTTTTATAATTTATTGATCAACATATACCAATGTTGCGCCATGAATAAACGCCCATGGTGGGGGCTGTGGTGGGGTTTGGGTAGTATAATAGACAGGACAATCGACCAACTGTCCTTTTAGTGGTCAATTACAGGTCCAGGGATAGGTTCTTGAGTGAGAATATTTATCAGTTATTTATTTTATTCTCTGGGAACTTCGATTTTATCCACGACCACAGGCACTATACATTATATGGAATCAATATTAATTCCATATAGACAGTGATAAGATAAATTGATTGATGTTTAACGCCAACTGTAGCAGTATTTCATCCATATCGTGGGGGACGGATAATGGTGTTTAACACCACTTTCAACAATATTTCAGTTATATCGTGGCGGTCAGTTTTACCCGTAGAAAACCAGCGACCTGTCGCAAGTCACTGACAAACTTTATCGCATAATGTTGTATCGAGTACACCTCGCCCTGAGAGGCATTCGAACTCAAAACGTTAGTGGTGATAGACATTGATTACAAAGGTAGTTGTAAACCCAACTAACATACGATCACGACCACGACGGCCCCTACGGGAATGGTATCTTGGGTGAGAATATTTATCAGTTATATATTGGAGTTCCGTTTTTTTTTCTGGGAGCTTCGATTTTATTCACCACAGGCACTAAACACTATATATTGGTTTCATATAGTCAGTGATAAGATATATTGACTGATGTTTAACGCCAACTTTAGCAGTATTTAAGCTATATCGAGATGTTGAGGAAAAGTTGCAAATGGGAAATATAAAATGAGCTCGTTTTATATAACCTAATTAATGACATTTTTTTTTTCTAATTGAATCTATGAAATGAATGTTGATACAGTGTCTAGTGCCTGTACCACGACTAAACATGATCGCCATGATATTCCCGAAAAATTTAAAATAAACATTCATCGTCTTCAACCATACACACAAGAAATAAAAAGAAGCATGTAAAAGACTAAAAGCAGTTAAGACAATCGGCTACTCTTATGATGCCGACCCAAAGACATCACAATCGAACTAAATTGAAAATACAATCCGTTCAGAGGCACCTGACACAATATCAATAAACAAAAAATCAGTAGTTAATGGTAAAAACAAATATTACACATTGACATTTTTGTTTTACCATTGACTATGGAATTTTGATTGATATAGTGTCTAGTGCATGTGTTCTGTTTAACTGTGATCGGTCACTGATATGTATTCTCACGAAAAGAAAGCTATAACGCTGCTGGGTAACAATTTCCACCAATATCAGCAAAACATGTACCCCACAGAACACAAACCAGACCACGACATATATATATATATATATCGTGGTCTGGTTTGTGTTCTGTGGGGTACATGTTTTGTTGATGGAAATCTACATCATGACTTGGGACAGCCACAGAAATGTGGCGGGTTAAACCGGTTAATTGCATCTCAATTCAACCCTATTGATAACTGGATCTCTGACCATACAGAAATTAAAAACGACAAAAAAAACATGTGCAGCATATCGCTTCCAATAAATGACCACACAGTATCACAACTAAAGACTCAAACGAGGTTGTATGACAGTCACATAATTAAATGTATCAATCCTTGTCTATGGCAGCATATCTAAAATTCTACCGGCCTCTGGACTTGAATCCATTAACCCAGACCATTTATGAGTATACAATGGAGACTTCATATCACAATGCTCCTGCAAACAAAATACAATATTCATTCCTGGTTCAATATTGATAACTGGATCTCTAACAATACAGAATATTGTCCTTAGCTTTTCACATGTTCATGGTTTAATTTTTTTGGTGTTTAACGCCACTTTCATCAGTATTTCAGTTATATCGTGGCGGTCAGTTTTATTGGTAGAGGAAACCGGAGTACCCAAAAAAACCATCGACTTGTCGTAAGTCACTGACAAACTTTATGACATGAAGTTGATCTTCTTCTGAAGCATCACAGGCCCATACTGGACCAAACTTGGCTGTGATACTCCTTGGATGGTTGTCTTCCAACATTGTGTCTGGACACCTTGTCCTATATCAAAGATTGCTGTAATGGCTTCGGATTTGTTGAAAAAACTGAAAATCTGCTCTTCAGAATCATTGGATGGGATAAAACCAAAGGTCCAGATAGTCCAAGAGTGGTCCCCTTCCAAAATTGTTTCCGTTGACCATCAATTATCTAAGATGGCCACCACGGCTGATTATGCAACTGTTGATTTTACAGCATTTCCTTATGTTTCTGATTTGACTAATATTTTAAAATTACATTTATATTGATAAAGTACAGGTCAAGCAGGATTTTGAATTAGTTGACTTTTAGTTGTTCCAGAGATGTGCCCCTTAATTATGCGTTATCAATGTTATGTTTTTGTGATTAGGTCAGAATCCCAATCACCATACAACCTAGTCTCGCCATTTTTGGTTCTCACATTAATTATGGAGAGTACATGTCAGCAAGGCATGTGTCACATGAATATGACCTTGACCTCATTTCTATGGTCTAATTACCTTGTTAAATTTATGACAAGTATTTTTAATTATGTCAGTTTCCTCATTATAATACAACTTAGGCTTACCATATTTGGTCCACATTTGATCACGGAGGGTACATGTCGGCCAGGAATTTGTCACCTGACCTTTACCTAATGTTCACAGTCTACTAATTGTAATAAATTTATGTTAAGTTTTTATAATTAGGTCAGGGTTTGTTCATTATATTGCCATAGAACCCATGTCCTCCATATTTGGTCCACACATTGATGATGGAGGATACATGTATTTTATGCATACGTCACTTTACTCAATTTCAGTTTATGTTCATGTTTCAATTAATGGTACTTTGATATACCGGTAGTTTATTTTCTGACAAAATTTCACACACATAATTTGCAGGGGCAGACGAGACATAAATATGTGTCTACAATTGTTGGTTTCTGTATGTTATCTTAAGTCAAGCTGGTTATTGCATCAGTTTAGATTTCTAAAACTAGCTTTAAATGGATAATATACAGGTAAAGTTTGCTTTCGAAAAATCCTTTCAAAAGACAACATTTCACCTAACACCTCTGGTGAGAGACCACAGGCTCTTCGGATCCTCTTTTAATTTTCTGCAATGGTTTTGGTTTTGGTGTTTAACGCCACTTTCAACAATATTTCAGTTATATCGTGGTGGTCAGTTTTATTGGTGGAGGAAACCGGAGTGCTCAGAGAAAACCATTGACCTTATGCAAGTCACTGACAAACTATATCAAGTAATGTTGTATCGAGTACACATCGCCATGAACTGGATTTGAAATCACAACTTTAGTGGTGATAGGTATTGATTGCATAGGTAGTTGTAAATCCAACTTCCATATGGCATACATGTGAACCTTCCGGCGGGAGCATTATTCTCCCGATTTTGAGGGTCCCTTCCGTCTCTCCCGTCAACTTTCAAAATCTTCCGCCCGTGAAAAAAATCAAGTACAAAAAAATCTTGCCCTACATTTTGCGATCAATATTTCTGGAAATTCCCCAGTTGGAACTCCCGCGCTGACGAAAAACACCGAGAGATACGAACGATATCCGGTTATTGATCTGTTTGACACCTTTACAGGTAAACCGTGTCATGATGGTGATTAATTAAGGTGTTGATGATTATACAATTATCCACTGATTGACAGTTAATTGGGTATAAGGAAGCGTGTTTGTGGCACACGCTTAGATGATTAGAAGTGTGATAGCGGCAATTAAAAATAGTGTTATAAAGTGACAAAATAAACCGTTGTGCAGACACGAGACGAGTCGATCAACCTTTAATGCCGAGAAAACTTCTTATTTCGATCAAACATGCAATGAATTCATCTTGGATTGAGTTGTTATGGCTTGTTTGGGACCAAAGTCGATCAAAGTATTTGTGACTTTCACTTGCTGTGATTATATCTGTGACTTTTTAAGGGTAAATTCTGTGACTACATGACATGTGATGAATAGTGACTTTTTAATTTTAGTGATCTATGGCTTTATTGTTCAGAACATTCTGCCTTCATTGTTATTGCTTTGTTATAACCTTATGATTATGAATAAATTATAAATAAAGTTTGTATCCTTCATTCATCATATAAAACACTACTTAAGACAGAAATGTAAACAATACATATTGAAGTGGGATGCAGTTGGTTCAATACTGAAACAAACAAAAGGAAAACATCAATAAACAATAAAAACACGCATCAAATACGTCAATAAAAAATCTCTAGTTATGAGACCAAATCTCCAGTTGTAGCATAACAACTCTATCACATGTATGCATACGATCATGACCGCAATGACCCCTTTTTGCAATGGATTATTATGTTAATCTTTCGTGAGTGATGCCATTAACAATAGTGTTTCCACAAATGGTTCTCAAGAAAATAAGCTTCTGAAAAAGAAGTTAAAAATGTGAACATTTACGACATCAAAAAGGTTTGCTGACCTAATAAAAAAAACGTAAAATCAATACTTTTCGAACAAATACATCAACTTGATGTGACATCCAATAAAAATTACTGTTTAAAGATGTTTCAATCTATTCTCTATTTGCAGAATGTAAAAATACTATCTTCCTTTTCTTATTTTTTGTTAGAGTTGTCTTCCTTTGGACAGTATTCCAAAAAGGGGCCTAACTCTAATAGATCTTGAAGTATGCAAAGGGGAATTGGGTATCAAGCTATGGTACTTTTATTCTCTTTTTTAGTTTCAATTACATTTTTGAAATTTGAATATAATTACAACATGTACAAGGGCCCGGGTGGCCCAATGAGTTAGATAGTTGGATTACCTAACAACTCATACAAGCCTATCACCAATACGACGTGGGTTCGCACCCGGCTTTGTAAAATTCATACCAGAGGCTCTCAAGAGCCTGTATAGTTCATCTGGTTATAAAAAGAACAAATTGGTCCTATGTAGAAATGAGACCTGCAGTGTTTCAACCGGGGTCCGACAGTCCGATAGTCTGACAGTCCAATAGTCCGATAGTCCGACAAATGCTTTATTTCTTTGAAAGTTAACACTATAACATGTGTAATATGGGGCCAGAAACCGAACCGTTTACTCACCAAAGTAAGGTCCAGAACATTGGAAACACGATATCATAGACAGACAAACAATTAGCAGGGCCACACAAGAACTGAAAAAAAACCCACATATATGAACAACGAGGACTCGAAGGACCATATGAGCTTCTGTCGTCACTTTGTGTCCGTCGTCGTGCGTCGCACGTAAACTTCTTATATTTTAACCCCATTCTATGGCTTAAATGAAAACAAACATGAATCTTCATTGGGTGGACCTCTACTAAGTTTGTAATTTTTACACTGAACAGAAATTCAACCATGATAGCACACAGTGTCAATAATGCATCACGATTGGCTGAATTATCAAAGAATCGTCTCGACAGAAACCACAAAGCCATCGGAATTGCTATATAGTATGAATGACCCAAGGGTGGTCCTCTATCAAATGAGTGTTATTTTTGGTGCCGATCCGAAATCCAAGATGGTCGCCACCACGGAACATATCTTTTACATAGATTTAACGTAACCCTATGGGATAAACATCTCAGAAATCGTTATACAGATTGAATCATGACAATGTATAAAAATAGTATAGATGTTGCCGTGGACCCCCACTCCCATTTTCAGGGATGGTTTGTGACGTTACCAGAACTGATCCTACGGAAGTTAATGGCAGGAATTCCTGGCCCTTTTCGTAATCTAAACTTTGGTGATTTCGTTGGTATTCAAGTTGCTATAGTTGTGGAAGGAGAAGGGCGTACATGGGCTATTTGTATTGTTCTGAGTGGGCATGTCCGACCGGAAGTGGTTCCGTTTTCCTGCGCTTTTCTGAATTGTAGGTAGTTTTCTTTTATCACAAAGATCCTATTGTATATTTCAGAATAACTCTATAGCTTTTATCTACCTGGGGGTGCATACAGAGGTTCATCTCCTTATAAGGCCTATATATACTGTTTTTCGCATGGACTATCGGACTGTCGGATTATAACTACGGCCCCATTTCAACCAATCAGAGCAAATTACTGGTTCTGACATATCGGACTGGAAGGAAAAACAGAAACTTTGTAGAGGACCATCCAAGGAACATTCCTGCTAAGTTTGGTTCCAATTGGTAAAGTGGTTTTGGAGAAGAAGCTGGAAATGTGCAAAGTTACAGACTAGACGACAGACGCCAAGTGATAACAATAGTTCTCATGGACGTTTGGTCCAGCTTTTCTTAAAAAAAAAAAGGTTCCCAGGAACCTGCATTACTTACCTGATTTAACACAGCTTAATGTACGATGAATTTCACAAAAAGACCTTTTTCTTCTTTCGGTATACAGCTATCCATCCACTGGATGATCACTAGCTGTTGTGCATGCGTAGGATAAAATTCATAAAGAAATAACAATAAACTCAGTCAATTTATAACATATTTACAAGTAGTGCCAAATAGATATAAATTTTGTGGTTAAAACTATTTACAATTTCATTTTTATTTAAATTTGTGATTGTAGATGGCTGAGAACAGTTGGTATTAGCTGTTCTCTAAATGTGTTGACTGTTGGGCATAGAACTATAGTTTGAAGTAGTAAATTCCAGTGAATGATTGTGTTCGGAAAGAATGAATACTTGTACGGATCTTTGAATGCATGATGAAGATGTCTGTATGTAAAAGGATGAAATTGTCTGATGATTCTTGAGTCTGTTGGTATTAATATTGTTGTAGGAACTGCAACGATATGGTGAACAATCTTGTAAAACATAATAAGTTTTGTTTTGAGTCGACGTTGTTGTAGTGTAGACCAGGCGAGAGTTTGGAGCATATCTGTGACGCTGCTAGTATTATGGTATCGGTTGCAGGCATACCTATATAGCTGCCCCGTTGGACCATCTCAATTTTATTGCGATGTTCCGCAGTGTGAGGGTCCCAAGCTGAGCATGCATACTCTAGTTTTGGACGGACAAGAGATAGGTATGCCTGCGACTTTATATTTGTGTTGGAGGTTTTAAGGTTTCTTTTCAAGAATCCAAGAATTTTATTTGCACTAGTACTGTATATTGCTTGTATGCTGTGTCCATTTTAAGTCAGATTGAAGAGTGATTCCAAGATATTTTGCTGAAGAAAATGATTCCGAAGTATGATTGTGTAGCAAGTAGATATGTTTTACAGGATTGTTCTTGTTTGTAAGGACTGTGCATTTGTATGGGTGGAAAGCCATCAGCCAGTCACTTTCCCATCTTGCGGCAGCATCAAGGTCTTCTTGGAGACTATCACAATCTTTTTGGGATCGGATAGTTTTCTAGATGATGCTGTCGTCGGCAAACAGTCTGAGATGGCTGGATTTCAAATATTCTGGTAAGTCATCTATATATACCAGAAAAAGAACAGGATCCTGAACTGTTCCCTGAGGGACACCAGAAGTGACCGGAGCAATATCTGATGACTCTCCATCCAGAACCACTGTTTGTGTACGGTTTGATAAAAAGGCAGAGATCCAGTTTAATGTTTGATTCTTGATTCCATAAAATTTGAGTTTGTATAGAAGTCGTTGATGTGGAACTTTGTCAAAGTCCATGATAATGTGGTCAGTTTGAATATTTTTATCTGAATTTGTGGCAAGTTCTGAACAAAGGACATTAGTTGAGTTTCACAGGATCTAGAATGTCTGAATCCGTGTTGAAGATCATATAATAAACTGTTGCTTTCCAGATGGTTAAGTATGTGTTTTGTAATGACATCATTTTACAACTGAGAGAGATTGGTCTGTAATTTACTGCGTTGTATTTTTCACCTCTTTTGTCCAGCTGTGGCAGCCATCTTGGATTTCGGATCGGCATAAGAAACCCAAACATTTTAGATGACCTTCAAATGATTATTCCTGGGCAGTTTGGTTTAAATTGTCCAAGTGGTTTAAGAGAAGAAGCGTTTTGAAACATTTTTCCCATAGGGTCCAATGTTAAACTAAGTCCTGCCGTAGCCGCCATTTTAAATTTCATATCGGAATAAAAAACCTAAAGTTTGTAGAGGACCATCCAATGAACATTCATGTACAGTTTGGCTTTAATCATATTTGTGGTTTCTGAGAAGAAGGCATTTGAACATTTTCCCATAGGGTCCAATGTTAATCTATTCCCTGCAGTGGTGGCCATCTTAGATTTCCGATTGACATAAAAACCCTAAATTTTGTAGAGAACCTTCCAATGATCATTCCTGGGCAGTTTGGTTTAAATTGTCCAAGTAGTTTAAGAGGTGAAGCCTTTTGAGACACTTTTCCCATAGGGTCCAATGTTAGACTAAATCCTGCTGTAGCCACCATCTTCCATTTTAATCAGAACAAAAAACCTAAATTTCATAGAGGACCATCCAATGAACATTCCTGTCTAGTTTGGATTCAGTCTGATTTGTAGTTTCTGAGAAGTAGGCATTTGAACATTTTCCCATAGGGTCCAATGTTAATCTATGTCCTGCGGGGGCGGCCATCTTGGATTTCCGATCGGCATAAAAAACAGAAACTTGGTAGAGGACATTCCAATGATCATTCCTGAGCAGTTTGGTTTCAATTGTCCAAGTGGTTTCAGAGAAGAAGTGTTTTGAAACATTTTCCCATAGGGTCCAATGCTAAACTACATGCAAGTCCTGCCGTAACCACCATTTTGAATTTCATATCGGAATAAAAAACCTAAAGTTTGTAGAGGACCATCCAATGAACATGCATGTACAGTTTGGCTTTAATCATATTTGTAGTTTCTGAGAAGAAGGCATTTGAACATTTTCCCATAGGGTTCAATGTCAATCTATTTCCTGCGGTGGCGGCCATCTTGGATTTCCGATCGGTATAAAAAACCTACATATTGTAGAGGACCTTCCAATGATCATTCCTGGGCAGTTTGGTTTAAATTGTCCAAGTGGGTTGAGAGAGGAAGCGTTTTGAGACACTTTTCCCATAGGGTCCAATGTTAAACTAAGTCCTGTTGTAGCCGCCATCTTCCATTTTATATTGGAACAAAAAACCTAAACTTTATAGAGGACATCCAATGAACATTCCTGTCTAATTTGTAGTTTCTGAGAAGAAGGCATTTGAACATTTTCCCACAGGGTCTAATGTTAATCTATTATTATTATTTATTATTATTACATAGTTTTTCTATAGCGCATTTTCTAATATTAAAATTACTCAAAGTGCTTTCCTGCGGTGGTGGCCATCTTGGATTTCCGATCGGCATAAAGAAAAAAAAAACTTTGTAGAGGACCTTCCAATGATCATTCCTGGGCAGTTTGGTTTCAATTGTCCAAGTGGTTTCAGAGAAGAACCGTTTTGAAACATTTTTCCCATAGGGTCCAATGTTAAACTACAAAATGTAAGTCCTGCTGTAGCCGCCATTTTGAATTTCATATCGGAACAAAAATCTAGTTTGTAGAGGACCATCCAATGAACATTCATGTACAGTTTGGCTTTAATCATATTTGTAGTTTCTGAGAAGAAGGCATTTGAACATTTTCCCATAGAGACCAATGTAAATCTGTCCTGCGGTGGTGGCCATCTTGGATTTCTGATCCACCTAAAGGACATTCCAATGATCATTCATTTACAGTTTGGATTCTGTCAGTTCATTAGTTTCAGAGAAGAGGATCTTTGAAATTTCAGCCAATTAAATTATTGGCCCTGGCAGCCATATTGAATATCCGACTGGAACGAAAAACAGAACCTTTGTAGAGGACCATCCAAGGAACATTCCTGCTACTTTTCGTTCCAGTTAGCCCAGTGGTTTCGGAGAAGAAGCTTGAAATGTGAAAAATTTACAGACGACGGACGCCAAGTGATGGCAATAGTTCCCATGGACTTTGGTCCAGGTGAACTAAAAAGGGTGCACTCGACTCGCAGCCGCAAGTGATAAAGTTTACCAGTTGCTTGCCCATGGTCGGTGGTTCTCTCCGGCTTCTTCCACCACTAAAACTGGTCGCCATGATATAGCTGATAGTGGTGTTAAACACCAAAATCAATCAATCAATCAATCTTACATGTACAAATACATGTCGAGTGTTAATAATGAACCATTGTGACTGGACTAGATATCAAATCCAACATAATCAAAATAAGATGTTTGTTGTATATTAAAAAAAAATTTGGCAATACACTTACATCTAACAATATCTCGTTTGGGGTTATGTCAGGGTTATATTTTCAACCGATTAATCAGTGATGAACATATATTTTTAGGTTCAAGTAGAGCCTTCATGGCCATGATCGTATGATAGTTTGATTTACAACTACCTGTGCCATCAGTGCTTATCACCACTAAAGTTGCAAGTTTGAATCCTGCTCATTGGGAGGTGTACCCAATACAACTTTATGTGATAAAGTTTATCAGTGACTTGTGGCAGGTCAGTTGTTTTCTCCAGGTACTCTGCTTTCCTCCACCAATAAAACTAATCCATCACGATATAACTGAGATATTGTTGAAAGTGACGTTAAAAATCATAGCCCTAACCCTAAAACCAAGTATATGCCAAGAGCTGTTCCTTTTGGTTCATAGTCAATTGCATTGCATATAATTGGAGGGTCAAATATGAATCAAAGGTTACTCGACAACCTGACATGACCCCAAACTAGATGTTGAAAGATATTAGTGAATGGCCGAAGAAAAAATGTTGAAAAAAAAGATACAGCAAACATCTAATTCTAATAAAATTGTATTAATTCACGAGTTTTTTTCCCCAAGTAAAAACTAAAAAGACACAAAATGTAGACATTGTACATTTTAAATTAAACAACTTAAAAAAACTAATATAAATATATATTCATTGTTACAATCCAATGGTACATGTATGTTTAACAATTGATTTTATTTGCTATTGAATTGAGAAGAAACCCATGCCAATCCCCATTTTAAATTTGTCAACATGAATTTCAAAGCTTTTGTCCATTGTTCTTCAGAGTTGAATTGAATTTTGATCGAATAAGATGTTCCAGTGCTATTATCTTCAATTTTTCCCTTTTCCATTCTGTAAGGTAGACAAAATCCAGTATCTCCCTTCTCTACTTCCTCCTTAAACTGCTGAAGACAATCAAGAAAAGCAACCATTGCTTGATCAAATTTGGAGTCCCAGAAAAATCTAAATCCTCCAGACCCATACAAAGGCAATTCTTTTGATTTATCGGTCAACGACTCTATATATGAATGATTTCCGTATGGAACAAGTCTATATCTTTGGAACACAAGGTTCATTTTCTTTGCTAAGGAATGTAATAATAAAACAGTTTGTCCCCATGCTGCATTAATCTCATGCCATTCTACAGGCACACTTGGAAGTCTTCCTAATCTAAAATTGTTAATTGTTCCAAAATGTCCACTATGCCATATATGGAATGTTGCATTGAACACATTTGTTTTCTTTAACTTGTCCAACTGCATTTGTGCATATTTTAACTGATTTTCTACACTTCTATGTTCATCCTCTAATGCAAGAACTTGACGTTTATATTCATTGTATTCTTTCCAGTATTTTTCTTCTTCATCATCCAAAGTTTGTGAAACTTTTTTCTCATCTTCTATTTGCTCTGTAAGTTTCATTCTTTCCTTTTCTACAACTTCCAATTGTTGTTTTAAAGCTTCTTCCTCTGCTTTGAGATGTTCAAGTTCATCATCAAGTGCAGCATCATCAACATTTTCTGGCTTTGTATTTAAATTTTCAAGGAAATCTTTGTAATCTTTGCATTCATCTTCAGTGATTTTCAACTGGTGGTCTAGCTGGTCTAACAATGTATCAGTACATTCTTCACAAAGTGGATGATCAACTTCAGACTGCCCCGACATTATATCAAACAAGATACTAGATACTTTGATTCTGTGGCCCAATACACCAAGAGATTCAGGCCCAGTTTCTCCAAGCAGTAAAAAATCGGTGTCTTCTTCATCATAAACTGGAAAATTTGGACTAATCACTCTCCTAGAAATAGCTTCGGTATCTTTTTCTTCCTCGTTTGTTTCAGTGAAAATGTTAATTGTTTCATCTGCATCTTGTTTCTGAACCAAAGGGGTGGTCAACTCTTGGATAAGTTGGGTATCAAGTGTGTTGAAGGAATAATCAAGTTTCAAAGGCTGGCGACATCTCTGACAAACAAAACTGACTTGAGTTGAACTGCCATTTCCAGTTGGTTCCATTTAATTCTTATCTTTGTGTTTTAATTATGTGTTTGTGTAAGTCTTAAACGTCGACTGCTTGTTGTTGAATGTTGTGCTTCCGATCATATGATTATGATAAAAATATGTTAAATACAATTTGATTGGACAAAATGCTGAAAATGAACCAATGAAAGATAGTAATACAAAATCTACGGAAATTTCAATGTTGTGATTTTTTGGTTTGTTTCGGACTTTTTCCTCACAAAAAAAAATGAAAATGTCTCCGTAACAAACTGAAATCTGTCATCACCAGAAATGGAATATCTTACAGATGGTCTGTTATGTCACCACTAACCTTTAGAGTTTCCCCAATCGTGCAAGATGACAAACACATTTTATTATTGTTTGAATAGATTTTCTACGAATGCGATTTTTATTTTACCCATTCGCTCAGTTCGTGTCCATTGTTTTTGCTTCAGTTTAACACTAAGACCAACAGTATTACTATTTGCGTTTTTTTTTTGTGTTAATCTATCCTATTATATTGAACTGAAATTTATTTTTGCGTACATAACCAGCTGTATCACTGAATGCACATAAAAATGTGTTTTATATAGGCTATACAAGGATTATAGCTGTCTTTTATTGATAACATTTCAGATACCCATGCCATATCTCCTCAAGAGCACAAATGAACCGGGGAAAAATTCAGGTTTAATTAACGACTCCATTGAATTGTGTCGGTCAAGTTGAGATCAAATAATGTTGATTATTTGGATTTTTTGCATCATATTAACGGTACACAATTCATATTCTTATTTAATTAGAAATTTACATAAAACTGTAGATCCCAGTCTCTAGCGCTTGAGGTGAACACACTACATGTACAAATGTAGGTAACCTTTACACCACCAAGAGTTGAAGACACCTGTATCATAATGAAGTGATAAGGACCATTTTTTTGAAGTAGTTGGCTATCAGTCTGTCAAGCGACTCCTGATTTTCCTGATTTTGAGCTGTTCCTGAATTTGTTAGATAAACTCCTGATAACTCCTGATTTTGAACTTTTTTCGCACACAAGAAAAAAAAAAAACATCATGCATTTTGTATGTTGAAATTATTTTAGTGTAAAGCATCTTATCAATAAAAGGAGGTGAGGAAAATGGCCTACATTTATATGTAAGACCTTTTAGCCTGCCAATTACAATGACCTTCATCTGAAATCAAAAACACCATGCTTAAATTTATATATTATGGCCTGAAAGCTTTTACATTTTGTACTTAGAGCGGAGGAAGGCAGCCATTTTTTTGTTTTTTTTGTATGGTTTTATCACTTTTTATGTAAAAAAAATCCTGATAATCTCCTGATTTTTAACTAAAAATCCTCCTGATTTCCTAATTTTTTTAAGCCAAAAAGGGCTTGAGAGACTGAACTATTGACATAATGCTGAGTAAACGTTAGAGAATAAAAAATGGACAATCCAGAGAAACCGGCCACATATGGAACACAAGACAAACAAAGCGAAAACACAACACAATACATATTGGAAACCACTATACACAAACAACCACATATAACGTAAATAAGACATGAACCCTCCTACAAACAACTGGAGGTAAAGACGAATTGAACATCATTTTTATGTGGAAATCGAAGTAAACACCACTACAGAATATAAAGACACACAGGAGGAACACATGTAGATGTACAGACCCCTCCAAAACACCAGGGCTGAACTTCGGTATTTGTGAACTACATGTATGAAATTATAATATAATTATTACATGTGTTTCAGTAGGAACATTTACATATGATGCTGGACCTGTGACATATGAAGACTTTCCACAGACAGAGGAACCTGTGTATTTACTAGGAAAATCTTACAGTGTTTTATATGGTAATTCTTTTAATTAAGCAAACAACTCTTAATAACTATAATGCTTCTCATTACATTATCTACATGAAATATAATAATAATACTCTTTAAAGGCCACCCATTCTGCTAAGGAAAAAACTTGTGGCAGGTCACTGGTTTTCAGCGGGTACTCCGACTTCCTCAACCAATAAAACTGACTGTCACGATTTAACTGAAATATTGTTGAAAGTGGCATTAAGCAATATAACCCTAACCCTGCTATGAAAAACTAACTTTATGAAAAGGGTGGCCCTCTTTAGAGGTGACAATCTACAGTACTTAGTATTTTACTATTTCAATGCTTTTGAAATTTGGCCTGAAAAGATGGATGGTCTTAGCATTGGAGTGAACTTTCAAAAGGGGGACTACTGTACATATTTTATTTTTTTATTTTAGAATCTATCATATAATAAAGACATAAACATTGTCCATACTTCATATTTGTCTTGGATGTTAGTTTTATTGATAAAGATAGGCAGTCATGTACATAGTAATCTGTTATGTATGTGTAAACTGCTCAAAACATTATTTGACCAATCTGGATGTGTATCATACATGAGAATTATGAAGGTTTCATATTTCTATAACAAATTGCAATCTGTTATTGATAATGCTGTAAAAAGTGGTGTGTAGTATACATCAATGTGTAGTTTACACAATCAATTACGGTAGTTGGCCCAGATATTCACCCCAAATGTTAAAGTTTCAGACAGCATCTCGTAGCCAAGAGTTATTTCAGTTGTGATTATTTGTTTCAACTGTCTAGGTTTTAGTCCATACTCATATAATACAAAAAAGTATATTATTCCTCTTGTTGAACTAGTAAAAATATTTACCTTATCGTTTTATTATTTTATAAAACTCATTTCTTTTTATAACTTATTATTTTTAGATTTACTTGATCTAAAGGAGGATTTTTTATCCAGGATATGGTTGACATACAGAAAAGGTTTTCCATCTATAGGTAAGAGGCTGATTCTTGGTAATTTATCCAGCCTTATTAACATTGTTTTCTCCAAAAAGATCAGTGCCAATGACCACTGATGTTGTGAGTTTGAATCTTGATCAGGGCGAGATGTACAACATTATGTGATAAAGTTTGTCAGTGACTTGCAACAGGTCGTTGGTTTTCTCCAGGTAGTCTGGTTTCCTCCGCCAATATAACTGAAATATTGTTGAAAGTTGCATTAAACATCATCAAACAAACAAACAAATTTACAGACAAGAATATATATATAACATTTCCAGTTTGTTAAAGTCCAGTCTTTAAATTGTGCTCCATGGAATGCCTTTTTGCATATATGTTTCATGTAGGTCCCAAAGTCAACACCGATTGATCTATATGAAATATATTAAGGAATAGGAAACATGTTATTTTATTCAGTTACGATTAAACAAGGTAAATATATATTTCATCCAAATTTCATTGAAATTATAACTTATTACGGTATGTTAATCAATTTAACAAGAAAGCCATTCAATAGAATGTGGTTTTCTCAAGGGTTAATATTAAAAGATATGTTTTTGCAGTTTAGGGACAATCCTCTATTTAACTCTGGAAAAATATACCGAAGGTGTGCCAGGCTGGTTTTATGTTATGAATACATATTATACTAAAATAAAACTTGTTTCTGAAATGAAGGGTTAATTACCAAGGAGTAGATTGTGCTCAATATTTTGAAAGTTAAATAGTATGATATTTTATTCAGACTTAATTCATGGATTTAAATTTATATTTTAAATAAAATGATTGGATTTTGTCCTTGTTGGTTTCAGGTGGTACAGGGCCAACATCAGACACAGGATGGGGCTGTATGTTGAGGTGTGGACAGATGATGTTAGCACAGGCTCTACTAAACCGACACTGTGGTAGAGGTAGTAGGAATAATATACATACAAACACAAAACTGTGAACATCGTTTGACAATCTTGATGACACAAAACTTTGAATATTTTATAGATAACCAAGTGTTCACTGGGAATAATATTAAATATTAAAATAATGTCGGATTCTATGAAAATTATTCATATTAAAAAAAACAATGACCAATAAATGTCCAATTTACTAATAAACTTAAAGAATAAAATGAAATGCTACAGATTTTTTTTTAGCAATTTCTTTAGATATCTGATAATAGGGCATTAGACTTCTTCTATACCTGAAGATGAAAAAAAAACTACCATCTGAGGAAAAATTTTGTTCAAGAGATGACACACATTTACAACATGTCATTTTATATTCAGACAGTATAACGGTGACCCTTTCATTTTTCATTTGACCCCATATTGGTTTAGGTTTATGGTGCTTAATATGACTTTCTAGTTTCAACAATATTTCGGTTATATCGTGGCTGTCAGTTTTATTGATGGAGGAAACCACCGACCTGTTGCAAGTCACTTACTAACTTTAGCACATACTGTTGTATCAAGTTCACCTCTCATGAGCAGGGTTTGAACTCACAGTGGTGATAGACACTGATTGCATAGGTAGTTATTAATCCAGCTATTATATGATCATGACCACGACGGCCCAGACCCCATTTTGACATATTGATACTTTTATTAATTTTGTTCAGTGATTTATACATTTTTTTATGTATACTACAGATTGGAGATGGAAAAAGAATGTGGTGGATGAAAAATACAGAAATGTATTAGAAATGTTTCTTGATAAAAAGAATGCATATTACTCCATTCATCAGATAGGTAATAAAAATTAATATGTTACCTGTTACAAAGGAGATAAGAAATGTAAGATTGCGGGCATGTGTAAAAAGTCAATACAGTTAATATGGTTTATGGTGTTTAACGCCACTTTCAACAATATTTCAGTTTTATTGGTGGAGGAAACCGAAGAACCTGGAGTTAACAACCGACCTGTCATAAGTCACTGACAAACTTTATCACATATGTTTTACACCTCACCCTTTTCGAGATTCGAACTCACAACATCAGTGGTGATAGGTACTGATTACATAGGTAGTTGTAAATAGACCTACCATACAATCACGCCCACGACGGCCCCTCGATAAGAAATGTTGGATTGCAGGCATGTGTAAAAAGTCAATACATATAGTAACCAAATGTATTAAAGTAATTTTATCAAATATTTACATCTGACAATAGTGCAACAAATCTTATATCATCTCTTGGCGGCACACACCATCATTCACACACAGTTATCTACCTCTCAAGCAGAAGAGCAGACATACCGTTAATACTCATATTAAACATCCTACAGAAATAAACTATACTATCTGTATATATAAAAGAGGATCTCATAGTGGGTCCTTTTTGCTGAAATCATGCTAATTTGTATTTAAATTGTTTGAATTTTCTGTTCATGGTTCAATGTACAGCCACACAAAATCTATAGAAAGATTACCCTTTAACCAAAGTGGGGCTAAATTCCAACATATGAAATATTTTATGAATTTTGCTTAATTATTCATGTTCTTTAGAATAATTAAATTGTTCCCACCTTAGAGTGAGCATTTGCTTAATGAAATAAAACTCTAATGAAGGCCTTGTGGCCGAAACGTTTAAAAACAATGATTTTATTAAAATTTTATCCTGTAGAATAATGTTTGAACTAGAAACTGTATTTGTTTGGATTCTGTAACAGTATTTCTGACAAAATTGTTAGTTATGTACAGTATGTATTATATGGGGACTCGATGGTTTAGTTGTTTAGATTATTGATTATCTAGAGTTACTATAAACCTAACTCCAATGAAGTCACTACAATTGTAGGGTTAGGTTATGGTGTTTAACATCACTTTCAACAATATTTCAGTTATATCATGGCGGTCAGTTTTATTGATGGAGGAAACCGATGTACCCGGAGAAAACCACTGACCTGCTGCAAGTCACTGACAAACTTTATCACATAATTTAAGTACACCTCTCCAGACTGGGATTTGAACTCACATAAGTGGTAATAGGCATGATTGCAAAGGTAGTTGTAAATCCAACTACCATACGACCACGACAGTCCACACTACAGTTGTATCTGATGGTTTTTGATGTTTATTTTAACATTTACATAAACAATCTTTATATATATATTGGTATCAAATAATTGTAAAAATGTCCTTTGTGATTTTTAAGCCTCCATGGGTGTATCAGAAGGTAAAAATATTGGCCAATGGTTTGGTCCTAATACAGTCGCACAAGTGTTAAAGTAAGTATCTATTTAAAAAAAAAATTCTGTGTTCATTTTTTATTTAAATTTTCATAAAAATTGAACTAAATTAACACTAGTTGGAATTAAGAATTATTTCAAGACTTTTTCCAAATAATGTCATATATATTGTAATATGTTGCATTCTCGCCTGAAGTGCAGCAGATCATGGGTTCAAGCATTAACTAAATTATAGGCCTCTGGGAAAAGCCGTGCACAGGGGCTCCTACCTACACAACCACTCGCAGGAATAAAATTCTAAATGGCCGATAAAATTAAACATATATTGATTGTATTTGTACTTCCAACAAAATTATATTTAAGCATTAAAAAACATGCTGTACACAACATACATAGATTAGCATGGGCCTCTATGCCCATGGGGGCCCCGGGCAACTGCCCAGTGTGCCCATGTGTTAAGACTGCACTGGGTTCAAGCCCAGGTCGGGTCAAACCAAAGATTATAAAATTGGTATGTGCTGCTTCTCCGTTAATCATGCAGTATTAAGGAGCAAGAGCAAATACCAGGCTGGCTCAGAAGCAGGATAATATGTCTGAGAGGAGCAACATGTTGTTTCAGTGAGCTAGCACTATAAAAACCCAACTAAGCATGTGGGACATTATCATCATTATATTGAATGTAACTTGTTCTCGAAATGATATAGCTGAAAAATTGCTCATTTGGCATTAAACAACAATCATTCACTCTCTCAATTTTCTTGGTTGAGGAAATTGGAATAGCAGAAGAAAACCAATGAATTACTACAAGCAACACACAAAAGTTACTCCAGAAACGTGTCGTGTGTACTAAATTAGATATCTACATTTTTATTACTGTATGTTAGGTTACTGTTGTAAAGTTTTATTTTATATTTTATTTTGTTTATTTCAGAAAATTGGTTATTTTTGATGATTGGAGTTCTTTAGTGATACATGTTGCCATGGACAACACTGTTATAGAACATGATATAAGTAATGACATAGTACCTTTTTAATAATCACTGTCTTTATACTAATAAGATATTTTATATTTTGTAACTATTAATAGGTTATTGTTAAGTGTTATGTACAATATTGGAGGATATTGTACAATCTCATATTGTATTGAACATCCGTATTGGACGAGATGACACACTGTACAAAAACCAATCTATCATACAGCTAAAATAATTGTAAGATTTTTTTCAAACAGTTAGTATTTCAACAATTAAAAAAATTTATGAATAGCAAAATTTCATCCATCGTTTGAAGATATCCAGATCTCTTTTCATTTTCAAAATTGTTTTGGAGGTATCTGTGCCTCAACAAAATCATTAACTTAATCCATCTCGAAAAATTGTTTTGATTTGTTTATGTTAGCAGACGACAAAAAGAAACCCGAGTTATGTCCCTTATAGCAACAAGACAATACAGAAAATATATGACTTGCGGGTGTATAATACAGAAAAAAATAATGTACGATCACTTGTCATAATTGACTGTTTCTCATTTTATTAGAATTATAGCTGTATGATAAAATAATATACAGTCAAACTTGTCCATGTGGTCACCTCTATTAAGCAGTCACCTGTATGAAACATTACCATATTCTTTTCCTGTCATAGAAAATTTGTTATGTTTCTCCCAAAAGTGACCTCTTAATGTAGGATTGACTGTACGTGACATTACACAGATTTTACTTTACCACATAGTATGTCACATGACATATTCCAGGTGCATGTGATTCACATATGTAAGAAAATAAACCAAAAATTATTTATGATGTACAAATTCTATTGTAGTGGGTATTTTCACAGTGCTTAACTAAATAAATTTAGAAAATTCAGTGTTACATATATGATCCATTAATTTAATGATTATATTTCACCCAAAGATATGAAATCCATATGTGAAAAAAGCATTACATACTTATGTGTGTAATATGTAAAGCATAAGAATGCTTATCAGGTGTGTTTAAATTTTGTGGCTGTGTTCAATAGGCAGTGACGGTTTTCTTTTGTGTGTAATTTGTTTATTTTTCCAAGAACAGATTTTTATACATGCATGATTCTATACACATTGTTCCAGTACACAAAAAAGTTACAATGTAAAAAACAAGTTGGTCTTCACAACATACATTGTACTGTTTAGTAATAACTTTTGAAGTACAATGTTATCATTTTAAGTTATACATATATTTTAATATTATAGATATATTTTAATATTAACCACTCAATACCGCCTCCAGATCTAACCATTTTCTTTTAACATATTCCTTTTGTGCAGGGGAGTGACAGTTAGTTCTGTTTCATTGATTTGATTTATTTATAGGTATTTTTTGTCAACTTTTGCAATATTTCAGCTATATCTTGGTGTGAACAAATTTTATAAATTAATTTCCTCTTCTGTTTCAGAATGTCTGTGTAAACCAGGGTATGAAAATACAAGCTGTGATATATTAGGAATGAACAATATGAAATCTGGTGCTACAGGATGTAACAGTTGTTCACAGGAAAAAAATAAATCTAGTCATGTAGATCCTACAAAATGGAAACCTTTGTTGCTAATAATACCATTAAGACTTGGTCTGACAGATATCAATGCTGTTTATATTGATAGTCTAAAGGTATAAATTGTATTCACCTTTGTTCTAATTTGCATTGCATGTTGAATATTCAGGACAAGTAAATAACCAAAATGAACTCATAATGTGACATAGTTTTGGGGTCAGATCAAAATTTGGACATTAATGGTCAGTCTTACCGAAATCCTGATTAAATAGTTATACTTCTACTAAAATTTTGACATTAATAGTCCCTCTTTGTTTTGTCATATGATGAACTCCTACCCCATGCTGAAGTACAGCTGGTATTATGTACTGTGTATAGGACTCTTACTGACTGAGTTGTTAGCCTTCCTAATACCTTAATATGACAGGTGAATGTTGTTGTATATCATTGATGTACATCAACAGTAATATGTTAGTCTTAAGAAGATGATTGGAGATTTTCAAATGAAATATTGTGTGCAATGATAAAAAAGTTATGTTTTATAATATTTATATAGTAATGATACAACTCACTGATGTTTATATTTTAGGAGAAACTGGTTTATTCTAGATCTAGAATAAACTGGATCATGTAAAATAAATGCCATAGTTAGTCTTGCTTGCCAAAAAAAAACCCTTGTAGGTAGGTCTAGTTAATGGATTTTTACTATTTTTGCCATGGGAAAGCCAACTTCTGGTCCCCCTTGTGCTCAAATATTACATGTATGAGATATGTTTGTTTGATGATGTTTAATGCCACTTTTATATTCAGTTATATCGAGGCGGTCAGTTTTATTGTCGAAAGAAACTGGAGGACCTGGATAAAACCACAGACCTGTCTTAACTCACTGACAAACTTGATCACATAATGTTGTACACCTCGCCCTGATTGAGATTCGAACTCACAACATCAGTGGTGACAGGCACTGATTGCATATGTAGCTCTAAATCCATCTACCATACGATTATGACCACCGTGTATGAGATATGTGTTCAATTACCTGTCTAATCTGAACAACTATATAATATACAAAATGGTGCTATTACAGCCTTGTTTTGTTTGGACAGGATTCACTGTATTTCTGAAATATTATTATTTTTCAGTTAGTAAAAAATAACTCGATTTATATGGGACGAAGTCCCAACTATGGTAGAAATAGCAATATTTTGATTCCAGATCCATATCACTAATGGCTTAAATTCCTTGCACCAGAAATGACACACCGGAAACCAATACATGGTTAAATCTGCAGAAAATCAGATGTGCAGTAATCTGGAACGATTTACAGATTCCATGTCAACTCGTACCCAATTTCCGGTTGTGAATGTTAAAAAATGACTCAAAATCGCAGTGTGTTAAAACATATACCATGGGACTGACAATATCATTAAACAGAGTTTAATTTCTTCCTCCTCCTATCCGAAATAATATTTTCTATGAAATTGAGATGTCGAGTGCCGGATTATACAACACCGGACTGGGTGCACAGTCTATCTCGGACTAACAGTCTACAGGAGGGGGCAGGTTCCTGTTTTGGCGAAAAACCTTTAAAAAGGATGGAAGGTTTGGGTCCCCCTATTTGCCCCCTCTTTTGATAAAGTATGGATCCGCACCCGGTGTACTTTGAAAAAAGATATAGGTCCATATATCTGAGTTAATATTGTTTGAAAAAATTATTGAACTTCGTCCCAAGTTAGGTAACACCTATTATCATATTAATGTTTATCTACCACTATGTTTATTTTGCAGAGATGTTTAAGTTTTAATCAGAATGTAGGAATTATAGGAGGCAAGCCAAATCAGGCTCATTGGTTTATAGGTTGTGTAGGTAAGTACAAAATAAAAGATAGCATATTTATAGGTTGTGTAGGTAAGTACAAAATAAAAGATAACATATTTATAGGCTGTGTAGGTAAGTACAAAATAAAAGATAACATAT
>MJUT01036447.1:457012-488102 GCA_002080005.1 Gigantidas platifrons | reverse complement strand
CATATTTATAGGTTGTGTAGGTAAGTACAAAATAAAAGATAACATATTTATTGGTTGTATAGGTAAGTACAAAATAAAAGATAACATATTTATAGGTTGAGTAGGTTAGTACAAAATAGAAGATAACATATTAATGTCGTTTGCATACCTGTTAACCCTCCCGCATTTCGCGGGAGACTCGCGCTTTTGAGCCCGGCCTCCCGCAAAGAATGTGCCTCCCGCGCGGGAGACTAAAAACTCCCGCTTTGAAATACTTCTCCCACATTATCTCCCGCGACCATAAATTTGATTAAAATCGAAAAGTTGGACGCCATTTTTGTTGTTTTTATCAGCTGGGTCATTAAAACATTTGCGTGAATCAGCCAATTGTTACTTGGAATTCTCTCGGTTTTTACTAGAAACGCCGATAATGTAAGTTGTTTACAATATCGAGTGGATAACTACACGAATCAAAGTTGTGAAAAAAGAAAATTTGAAGGCGAGTATCGTTCAATTACTTACTTAAATACGAAAAAAACTTTAAAAAAAATACAGTTCAACTATGTCACAATCAAGGAGACGTTGGAATTCAGGACCTAGCACCCCTTCTTCAAAGAAAAAGAAACATTATTGCAAATTCTTGGAGGACTGGACAAAATTATACGATTGGGTGCAGCCTACTTCTTTAGGGAATGATATGGCATTTTGCAAACTTTTGTTCTACAAATTTTAGTGTCAGCCATGGTGGTGTATATGATATTAAAAGACATGCTGATGGAGGTTCACACAAAAAAAGCAGTTGCTTCAACAAGGAAATCAACCAATCTTAAAAATGCAGACCCAGAGAGAATTTTTTCTATGTTTAAAAACAATCCAGACAGATATGAGATCTGAGTTGAACAATGACACACTTTGTTCTTTATTATGTGCAAAGAAAAATCAAAACTTGTTGTGTTATGAGTACGAACCAAGTGACTCTGTTCTAAGATCAGCAAAAAAAGCTGTATTGTCCTACCAAAGTGATTTGAAGTAATGTTGCTCAGCAACAATAATGAAAGTTGTACAGTAAATTTTGTTTGCTTTAATCTAAAAAATTTAGTGTGAAAAAGTTCGTCGCGCAAAATCTCCCACATTAAATAGTTGGAATGTGGGAGATCTCCCACATACACAATCTCTGAGGTTAACAGGTATGCGTTTGCTTAGCAGAATCAACAGGAGGATCACTATCTGCATCTGGCATCAGTGTCATCCTTTCTTTAATTCACCACTCCACCTAAAACACCTGATAGAAAAAAGCCAAACTTACACATTCCAAATTATATGAAGGTGTGAAAGAATCATGAAAGTGGATATCAATGGTATTCAAGGGTTGTCAATCTAGGTCATAAAATGTTGTCAATCAGATTTTACCAATAACAAAAGCAACACTTTCTGTTAAGTATGATGTATTTTTGCTCTGTAACAGTTTTTATATTAGATTATTTAGTATTTTTTTATATTACCGTAATGATCTATGTAGAATATGCTATATTTTACATAGATTCTTTATTCTGTAGGAGTGGTGCACATTATTAACCAGAATAATGTGTTTTGCTCTTTTTTCAGATCTGGAAATCGCTTGTCCCTGATTTTTATATTTACTATTTTATTTACAGGTGAAAAATTGATTTACCTTGACCCCCACACTACACAAGTGTCTACAGATATCAACGATCACTTAAAAAGTGACGACAGCTACCATTGTCCTAACCCCTGTATGATGAATATATTTGAGTTAGATCCTTCAATAGCTGTGGTAATTAATATTTAATAGCTTGAATAACTAGATGTAATATTAATGTAAATCAACATGAGAGAAAATCACTTGACTATAGGTCTATATTTTTGAATTGATATTCTTTGAATTATGGGGTGATTTGCGGCAGGTCGTGGTTTTCTTTGGGTACTCTGGTTTCCTCCACCAATAAAACTGCCACGATATAACTGAAATTGTTGAAAGTGGCTTTAAACACCTTATCCTAACCCTGCATCATGGTCAGTTGATAGTATTCCAGATAGTCATAGACCTATGGTCCAGATAGACTTCTAGTCCATAAAATATAGTATTACACTGATTCCACTTCTTATAGAAACAATGTTTGATCAATGTTACGACAAAATTTGTGTAATGATGTGTTTATATACAACCAAATGTTTCCATTTAACTTGACCTGTTCAGCTGTTTCTAACACAAATTTGACAGTCTATAAAACTGCTCACTTGGCATTAAACAACAATCACTTACATGACCTAACTGAAAAAATTTCACTTTGCGTTAATCAACAATCACTCACATTACGTAGCTGAAAAATTGCTCGCTTGCCGTTAAACAGCAATCACTCACCTACTCACTCATGTATTCTATTTTTTCAGGGATTTTACTGTGGTACAGAAGCAGAATTTGATGATTTATGTTTAACTATTAGGAAATATATTACATGTGAAAGTAGAACACCTATGTTTGAACTCTATGAATTCAGGCCACCACATTGGCCTCCTTATGAACCTTATAGTGGGCAGTTTGCCAGTTCTTCAGGTATATCTTTACTTTATGTTATCCTCAGGGCCATCTTACTGCTCCTTCTCTATAAACATGGGAAAATTAGAAAGATGGCAGGGATCCTAATGTTAAAGAAGTTTGAACATGGCTGACACTATTGGAAAATGAAAAAAATGTTTTTCCTTAGACACTACAAACATGATTGAACCCAAACTGTACATGAATGGTCATTGGATAGTCCCTTGCAATGTTGGAATTTTTTTTATAGGGATTAGAAATCCCAAGATGGCCATCAAAACATCACTTAGTTTTATCAAAAGATTCTATTGGAAATTATATAAAAAAACTAATTCCATACAGAACCATAAATGTAAATTCAATTGTATTTGACATGAAGCAGCATTGAAATATAAAGATTTAATGTTGTACCAATAAATGATCCAATGTCTAAAGGGTTAAAGGCCTGGGAGATCAAAATTTTAAATATACACTATGAAATATAATTGTTCAATAAATCTTCTCTACCAGGCGAACCTCTAGTTTTAAAATAAGCTTGGAACATTTCGCTAAAAACTCTCAATATTTGGTATTTAAAATAGTGGGTTATTTTAAAGGTAAAAGCAGAATTATAAAAATATGATTTGTTATATTGCTATAAAGTTTTCAAACTACAAATGTATATGTTTTCAGAGTTTGCAGTATTAGATGGTTCTGGTTGTGACACAGATGAAGAATTTGAATTGATTGGTTGAAATTTATTTTATTTAAAGTGTAGCAGGACACTAAAGGAAGATGTGTTCATCATTCCCCACATGGAATAGTCACATTTAAAGACAATGATGGATTCTGAAAAAAAAAAATCAATGAGATTTTAGAATATGTGATGCTTTGTCAACAAATGCTGCAGTTGTTGTTTAAATTGTTCACTTTTAAATATAATTTATTATATTTTATTTACTAAAAATAGTATTTTACTCCTTTTTGAAATGTGCCATGAATTGACCTAATATGCAAATTAACAGTTTGGAGATAGTAAAGTAAAGTAAAGTAAAGTAAATTTTATTTAAAGTCGGTAAATATATATACAAATCAACATGACAAACATGAGATCTGAGGAGCTCTTTGACCGACTGATATTTTAAAACAAAACAGCAAAAGTATAACAAAACAAACATTTACAATATTTGAACGAAAAACAATTCTTTAAACATATTTTTTAAATGGTAAGCATCTTTTTTCAAGGTTTAAAAAATATATAAAGCATATGGTTGGAGATTTGATTAATATGTACAAAAATAACCTAGAATTTTGTAGATGTTTAAAATTATATAAATTCTGGGACCAATCATAAACTTGTATGCATTTTAGAAAAAATATTGAACCTATTTCATTTTTAGTCTTTACCTTTCCATGAGTATGTAATTTACAGTCAAATCTGCTTTAGTGATCACCTCAATTAAACAATAATATGTATTATGTCACATTAATTTGAGTAATTTCAAGTAGAAATGGGATGTTATTTTGACTATTGGAACCACCATTCTATCAATTTAATCTAAGTGTGAGCAGTGCAATATTTGATATGAGTTTTTTTAATTAGAATTCACTCAGGTTGAATTAAAACCAATTATCGGTAATTTGTTTAGTTTTCCTTTGAAGTGTGTCGATTGATAAAGCTTATCTCAACGTACTGGACGTGATATCAAAATTATTATGTCAGTTCACAATTAGGCATGCGTCAACTACCGCGCATGAATATACTTGTTTAAAAAAAAACAAGATTGGTTACGTCATCAAAATCAATAATACAGGAAAAGGTCAATGTCATTTTCGTTACTATCGTAAACAAAACATTTGACGTTTGGCTATATTATTTCAATCAGCATCCCTCAAAACCAAAATGATAGAAAACCAAGAAATAACTACTTTGTAAAGATTGAACATCCTTAGGCTTATACGATACATATTGTTTTGTTTGTTTGTTTGTTATATAAAATATAAAACACTGCAATATCTAATGATGATTTAAAATTGAAATCAATCCAATTACAGAAAAGAGCTAAAATTTGATACAACATAGCACTGATCAGTAACAGTGAGACTCAACTAAAACTTCTGTATTCTGGATATGCAAATATATACATTTGTTGTAAAATGTTTTTCAGATGAAATAGAATCCGAAGAACACCTTCTATTAAAATGTTCCTTTTACATTACTTCTAGGCGCAAGCTTCTTGAAATAATTAAGAATAACATTAATTATTCTAACTTTGAAAAATTATCAATTGGGGATAAATTTAAATGGCTTTTAAACTCAGAAAGTAAAGATATTCTAATAAGCATGTGTGATTTCCTGTTAAAAAGTCACTGTTTCGGATAGTTGGAATCTTATATTATAATATTGTCTATTATAATACTAGTCATGTCTATCATTCTTGTATTTACAATTTATTTGATATTTTATGCAATCACCTTATGTTATTATGTTTGTATGCCCCTTCGTGGGCCCTTTAATTTGGATCAATAAAATCTTATCTGTTGTACATAATTTCATAACCCCCCCCCAAACAAATCTGTGAATCATATCGTCGATACATCTAAATTCGTCTATATATATTTATACATGCATATCTGCCATTCTTAGTGAAAAGAAAGACTTTGTGTCGGTGTCTGTAATTAACTTTCTAAAATTAATATTAATAACATAAAATCTAAATGCCTTCCGAGTGGGATTATTATGGATGTTTATTGATTTGACCTACATTCAGAATATTTCAGTGAAACGTATTCGATACGGTTTTAGCACAAGTTTTTATGACAAAAATTACTTACCGGTAGCATATTCGAACATTATAATTTCCAAAACACACTTAAATCCAAGAACACCATCATAATGTATAACACACGTCAAATAGTAAAAAAACACATCTTGCCGCCTCGTTAACTAGTTTTTGAATGAACCTCGCGCACCAGAACCGAATCACATTTAAAAAACAAGATCCATCCGCAAAAAAATAATCCCATCAAAATATCGTTTTAAAGGATTCATTTGATTATTTTTTTGAAATTTAATTATAAATTACCGATAAACAGAATATTAGGCATTTTGTTTTTGGGACTGACTTTATCACGGGGTATATCAGGCTCGCCATTCTGGCTCACCTGATATACCCCGTGATAAAGTCAGTCCCAAAAACAAAATGCCTAATATTCTGTATTTATTAGGTTACTGACACTACACTGTTATTATAATGTAAATGGAACCTATATATAACAGTCCTCACATATTATTTTTTTTATCTCTTGTTTTATCATATGTACTTATTTTATGACTGTATGCAGAGATATTTTAAACCGAGTTTCAAAATGGCATACTTGTATATTGATTTGATTATTGTGATTAGCGAGTATTTTTACACAGGGATGTCAGTTTTTTTTTTTTTTTTTTTTTTTTTTGCAGAAATAAATTTTTCGAAAATGATTACTTCATATTAGAATTATTTATTTTCAACCAATAAATGTTAACATATGCCATTTTATGTGAATTTTGCTCTCTTGAACAAGACTTTATAGAGTTATAATATATTGTTTATTTATGATAAAATGAAAATCAAATAATGACTCTCTGTTGGAACAATTCCAATATCAGGTGTTTTAAAATCGTTTAATAGCTATATTAAATTTTGTATACATGACAACCATATTGATGTACCTTTTAATTTTCACACTTTAACTAACAAAAAAATGGTAATTTTATTATATCATTGATTACTTTGTAATTGTTCATGATTTTTTTTTGCCTGTACTTCTTTTATTAACCATTTTAAACTTGTTTATATATAGAATAACCGCAGTGGTGAACGTCGAGACAGACATTATCACTAGTATCATAGTGAGTCCAATAGGACAAGATGTAATAGTATTGATAATGTGTGTTAAGACCTTTACAACTGATATTATAGTTTTTATCAGTAATGTCATGACATGTGTGATTTCACACTGATTGATAAGTTTCAGTATCAGAGTCTGTCCATTCATACTGACAGTATCACTCAGTGAGATCAAAGGAAAAATTAGATATTACTGATAACTCAAACTCATAATATACTGGTAATTAATTTTTTTAGAATGACTCAAAATGAAATTGCAGTCCTGTTGTAGGAGTATGTGTATATCTATTTTTGAAAGTAGTTTCTGCTGTAAATTTTATTCAACGACTTGACAATTTATTTGTGTGTATAATAATTCTAGTCTTTCATCGTCATAGTTTTCATGGTTCTGTGTTTGTTTTGTGCTTCAGTGTACATATGACCTTTCAATAGGCAGTAAGAATGTGTCAACTTACTGAATTGACAAAATTACAAAATGAAAAATGGTAAATTTCCAATGGCTTCAAAAGTTGATTTATGTAACAACCAAATGTGTGTGCACAACTGCCACAATATAGCTGAAATATTGATGAAAGTGGCATTGAACACCATAAACCCCCTGTACACAGTTGTATATAATATCTTGTATTGGTTTATTGTAGTCATGTTTATAGAAGAAGGCCATTTTTGTAGTTCAATCAATGTACAAAGAAACATTTATTGTTTACTAATTAATTAATATGAATGTTATTTATATACTGAAGACTAACACTAAAATGTCTGTACATATTGTCTGTAAATCTTAGCCAGGTACATTTACTGTGTACATGTATATCTTACTCACCATAGCAAAGTATTTATTATATCAATACAAACACCTGTTTATAGAGGCAGGTTACCAGAGTGTGCAGCAAGTTTATTAGATCAACTGAATAGCAGAATGGATATAGAATAATTATTATCTGTCACCATCATTGGCCACATCTTTATCATCCTATTGTTACTCAGAAACTCCCACAGTGAATAGATTATTATTGGTGCTCGGCAATTTGCCTAACCACTCTAGATATAATTTTACTCAACTCTCCTAACCACTCTAGATATAATTTTACTCAACTCTCCTAACCACACTAGATATAATTTTACTCAACTCTCCTAACCACACTAGATATAATTTTACTCAACTCTCCTAACCACACTAGATATAATTTTACTCAACTCTCCTAACCACACTAGATATAATTTTACTCAACTCTCGTAATTGCACTAGATAGAATTTTACTGTTATTCAGTAACTCGTCTAACCACACTGGATAGCATTGTCCTTTTACTTAGCCACTAGCATCACCACACTGAATAGAATTTTACTATTACTCAGCCACTCGCCTAACCACACTGGATAGCATTGTCCTTTTACTCAGCAGCTAGCCTTACCTTGCTAGATAGAATTTTACTGTTATTCAGTAACTCGTCTAACCACACTAGATAGCATTGTCCTTTTACTTAGCCACTAGCATCACCACACTGAATAGAATTTTACTATTACTCAGCAACTCGCCTAACCACACTGGATAGCATTGTCCTTTTACTCAGCAGCTAGCCTTACCTTGCTAGATAGAATTTTACTGTTATTCAGCAGCTCCTCTTGCTGTGCTTCCTTGGGCATTATTTTAATCAAAACGGGATACCCAGCCAAAATTTATACATTATTTTGTCATAATATGAACAAACCACCTCACTGTATGATGCCAATTTGTGACCTAAAGTTTTAATAAAACACCTGTGTCTAGTTAATTGTATCATTCAAATAAGTTATGAAGGATACATATACTAAAGTTTTCTTTAATTTTCTGTTAAAACTGAGGGCAAAAAAATTTCTTTTGACAATAACTGAGAAATTGGAACCAAATTGTTTTGCATCTGAAGGATGCACCCTGAAACATCTTACATAATGTGACGTCGAATATACAAGTATACAGCAATAATAACTAATCAACTGAGATGTTTAAGACACACAAACATGTACACATATCATGTGTATAACTTTTAATAATATCTGGGTCTTTACTTCACAGTAAGTAAGGAGTTAAAAACACAAACAAATTGTAATGTGATTTCATAGTAAAAATTTTGGAAATTGTGCAAAGAATTGGGAACTTAAATACATGTACACATGATTGACAGTAAAATCATTTTCATAAATTTGAATAAGCTGATATACTATTGCAAAACCTATTTGTTTTTATTATGCTTTATTAGTCTTTAAATATATAATTTAGATAATCGTAATGAAATGATTTTTTTTTTATTGTTTAAAGGTTTATAAGGTACTAATAATGCTATTTGCTCTAACGAAGAAATATTTGGCAGCAATCCGGTGATATTTTATATAAAAAAAATATTTGATCATTTATTTATATATTATTAGTTGTTTTTACCACCAATTAATACAACTTTAAAATCAGAAATGATTCTGAATGCTTACATTGGTGATTTGACTGTTATGAATATGAAATATGTTCCGAAGTCGCTCTGCTAAACTATTATTAGTAATTTTTATGATTTTTTTGTTATTATATATTGATAGTCAGTTAAGAATGTTTTAAAAAAATACTATGGTTTTCCCATTTTATATTTACCATTTTTAAAGTAGTACCAGTAATACTATGCTCCCACACTCATATTGGATTTATCTATTCCATGTGATACACTATTCTCAGTTATGAAAATAAATTTAAACAGTGATGGTCAACAATTCCACCAATATCAAAGTGAACCACCACCTTTCACCTTAACTCACTGAACACAAAACAGACTAGGACATATGATATAGGAATTCTATGTCGTGGTATGGGACAGATACAAAAAATGTGGCAGGGTTAAACAGATTAATGTTCTAATTGCCAAAATTTACTTAATAGAGAACTACATCTGTTGTATAAATTACATGTTATGGAATATAAACTACCGTAGCTAATGTCACAAAAAGTTTAATTAAATAATCAATTATTTCAGGATTTTAATATCTCAACTGATTGCAGACATGTTCCCATGGTAACTTTTTGAACCTTGACTCCTATTATTAGATACAGTAGTCCCCCGTCTGCAGTGAAAAAGTGGCATGATAAGAGTGATGGCCCTTACATAAGGGGAACAACTTAGTAGTATTTTACTATCTTAGTGCATCTAAAATCTGACCTGATAAGAGAGGTAGCCTTTGGTAAGAGAGACCTTTCAAGAGGGGTACTGTTGTAGTACTATACACTTACTTTGTGACGGGTACATGCATATAGTGGAAAAAACTGACATACTCAAAGCACCTGACCTTATGATCATAAGACTTTCAAGTACAAATTTATTCGTGTACATTGTACTTGAAAAATAACCAATCAGAATACTGTATCCAATATATGTAGTGTTCTGATTGGATAAATTTGGAGTACAAATAGGAAATGTACTCGTATTTGAAAAACCGCCAATCGGAATACTGTATCCAATATATACAGTGTTCTGATTATATAAATTTGGGGTACAAGTACTGGTACTTGAAAAACAGCCAATCGGAATACTGTATCCAATATATATTGTTTTCTGATTGGATGATTTTGGAGTATTAGTACAAAACTCATACTATGAAGTTGTATGATTGTAAGGCTACATCTGAGTTAATATGGTCAGACATATTGTTATTTTATTTATTTTTATTTTATGTTTCATTGGTATATTTTTATGCTTAAATATCTTTTAACCTCTGCAGGATTTTTTGGCTCTGATAATGAGGTCATTTTAAACAAAGGGCAAGGAGCCTCTGATCAAGTACTTTCACTTGAAATATTTATTAATGGAAAACAAAACATTCATTGTTACTAAAACCTGTAGTATGTTCAGATGTTTTAAATTATAAGGGAGATAATTCTGACCACTCATCGATTTATCCAAAAAATATTGAACAGTAATAGATATACAACACTTTATTAAATTGTCTCTCAGTGGTATAGTAATTTAAGCATTGATATTAATGTTGGATATAAGCCAGTTTCATATGTCTACAGATAAGAAGATGTTTTATCTTGCTTATTGTCGTCTGCTAATTGCATTAGATGTAATTTCTGTATTTTATGGACTAAAGGTCAATACTATTTTTCTTCAAAAAACTTCATTATAAGCTTATGGAGATAGAATAAACGAGCCTATATTCTACACAGACTTGATAGTCCATAAAATATGTTATTTCTATTGTACCATGATTATCAATAAACTGTGATATTATACATCTGCTTCATTTTTTTATGATTACAAAATTTTTGTGTCCAACAATTTACTGTGTCAAGCACAATACTGTGTCGACACTTGCTTTTAATATACACTTGTTCAACTTTCCCTTGTCAACATGCTGTGGTTATTGTTTTTGACATGTGCATGACTTATTTAAGTGAGAGAGTTCAGCAAACCTCACATTATTTGAAGATAGGACATCATATATATAGCAGAGGCTGAAATTATAGAATTTAGTATACTCTGGAGTAGCATGTATATAGTCTGTCTCATCAATACAAGGATAAGTCAGCTAGAAGGGAAGCACAATTAGTACCCATTGGAATGACTAGTCTTGAAATAGCGGCTCACCTGAGCATGTATTGTTTGACTTTTTATTCATATACAGCTTGTGCTCAATCAACTCCTAGATTTTGAGGGAAAAAAAACAAGATTGTATGAGAAGAATTTGAGGTAAAGCAATATGTCTCACTACATGGAAGGGGAAACATAATTATTTTATTTATTTTCATCTAGTGTCCTATCTTAAACTATAACCTATTAGAATACTACTAGAACTTTATATACAAATTAAACTTTTTGGGTATTGGTCCCTTTTGGTCCTCTCAAATCTCTGAAATGGTAAAAGCTACAATGCATCTGTTTGAACTCTTCAGACAGAATTTTTTTAAGGGAATTCTGTTGGAAAAACCACATACAAATAAGACTTAAGATAAAAACTAGAGGCTCATATGAGCCTGAATGGCTCACCTGGTACTGGAGATTTCATGAACCATTGCCTCTTCTAGCATAATGTTAAATTTTGATCCCAATAGACCATGGGACAGGCATTGCTAGAAACTTTCCTTTTCATATCACAATGGTCCTTGATACAACATAAAATTGCATTTCCATGTCTGGTTCTTCGGAATATTTTTTTTTCATTGCAGCCTATTTTAAAGTTGGGGCAAAGATTCCTGTAAACTTGAATCTGCATATCACAAGGATTCATGCCATTTTTGACATTTTCATCACTGCAGTTCAACTCCTTTTTTTTTTTTAATCCCATAGACCCTTGGGCTTTCATTTGTGTGACACTAAGTCCTAAATCTGCATTTTATCAGGATTAGGATGCTTCATTCCAAATACAAATAGTGGAACTGCTGTTTTCATTTGGCCACACAAACCCAATCAATGATAACAAACAAAAAAATCACTCAGCACATGAATGTGTGGAGAATCTCCCAGCGATTGCCAAATAATAGGACTGGGAATCTTCCAGTAAATCGGCCAAAGTAGGATTTCAAATATTTTGAAATCTAATGGTTCTATTGTTCTTCTGGTTCCAGGAATGTATGGTTGATAAATACTTTTCCAAAGCTTAATAGTAAGAATGGATATGATTATAAATGAACACAGATTATCCAACATTACACTTAGATACAATTTTAAGTAAGAGAACAATCCTCTTTTTAGCTCACCTGGCCAAAGGCCATGTGAGCTTTTGCCATCATGTTTCGTCCGTCGTCCGTCTTTAGCTTTTCACATTTTAATCTTCTCCTCAGAAACCACTGAGCCAATTTAGATCAAACTTTGGTGGAATGGTCCTTGGATGGCCCCCTTCCAAATTTGTGTCCGGTGATCTCGACTTCCAACCAAGATGGCCACCAAGCTAAAAATAGAAAAAAAGTGGATGAAATTTTAATTGTCCATTGCTGCTTTAGTATAAGTCAAAATGAACTCAAAGTTTAATTGCAGCTACATGGAATAGGAGTAGTTTAACATATATTCCGGGTTTTTCTTTTAAATTTTTCTTTCAGCCGATTTATACCGATTATGCAAATTAGCCATATTTTGATAAAAGATGACATTTAAATCTTCTCTGAAATCGTTGAACCAAATTAAACCAAATTTGGCTGGGATGGTCCCTTTCAAAATTGTGTCCGACAGCCCCACCCTCCATTCAAGATGGCTGCTGTTACTAAAAATAGAAATTTCTTCAATTGTCCATTGTTGCTTTAGTATAAGTCAAAATGAGTTCAAATTTTAACTGCATCTACATGGAAAGGAGTAGTTTAACATATATTCCATTTTTTCTGTGAAATTTTTCTGTCAGCCGATTTATACAGATTATGCAAATTAGGCATATTTTGATAAAAGATCACATTTAAATTTTCTCCTTTGAAACCGCTGAACCAAAATTACACCAAACCTGGCAGGGATGGTCCCTTGGTGGGTCCCTTTCAAAATTATGTCCGACAGCCCCGCCCTCCATTCAAGATGGCTGCTATTGCTAAAAATATAAATTTCTTCAATTGTCCATTGTTGCTTTAGTGTAAGTCAAAATGAGCTCAAATCTTAACTGCAGCTACATGGCAAGGAGTAGTTTAACATATATTCCGTTTTTGGCTCACCTGACCCAAAGGGTCATGTGAGCTATTGTCACCACTGAGTGTCCGTCGTCTGTCATCCGTCTGTCCGTCCGTTAACTTTTCACATTTTAATCCACTCCTCTGAAGCCACTGGGCCAATTTGAACCAAACTTTGGTGGTCCCCTTTCAGAATTGTGTCCGATGACCCCGACCACCAACCAAGTTGTCTGCCATTACTAAAAATATAAAATTCAGCAAAAAATTAAATAAAAATCTTCTCCTCTAAAACTACTTGGCCATTTGGGACCAAACTTTGGTGAAATGGTCCTTAGGTGGTCCCCTTTCAGAATTGTGTTCAACGACCCCGACCACCAACCAAGATGGCCGCTGTTACTAAAAATATAAAATTCAGCAAAAAATGAATTAAAAAATCTTCTCCTCTGAGATTGCTTGGCCAATCTGGACCAAACCTTGGTGGAATGGTCCTTATGTGGTCCCCTTTCAAAATTGTGTCCAACAATATTGGCCCCCAACCAAGATGGCCACCGTTACTAAAACTGATTGTGTCCGATGACCATGACCTCCGTCCAAGATGGCTGCAATGAGCAGACATAGTTTTAGCATAGAACCCTATGGGATTTGAATAGTAACTTAGATGTATTCGGCATGCAGACATTCTTAAGAGGGCTTATTTATGTTAGGTGAGTGATACAGGCTCAGCTGAGCCTCTAGTTTGCTATTCTACATTTCACAGTCATAGTAGACTCACAAATAATGAGCACAACTAATACCATAAGATGAGTATGGAATGGCCCATAACCTGCAGTTGAGAGGTCCTCTTCTTCTGTTGGTAAACTCTACATCTGGGCGTCTGTCCGTTCAATTTTATTTTGGTCAGTCTTTCAATATATCTAGCAAAATTGGAATTCAAATATTAAATATTTTGAAATCCAATTGTACCATGTCACAATGTTTGTTTTTGCTTCCAGAAATGTAGGTTGTTAGATCATTCTAAAAAAAAAAGCAATAGGTCTGCAAATCTTCCAACATATTAACCAAGGTAGAAATTTATATATTTTTAGCTCACCTGGCCCAAAGGGCCATGTAAGCTATTTCCATCACTTGTCGTACGTCGTAAACTTTTTAAAAAATCTCCTCCTCTGAAACTACTAGACTAATTGGAACCAAACTTGGTCTGAATCATCACTAGGTTGTCTAGTTTCAAAACTGTGTCCGGTGATGCCATGCACCAATCAACATGGCCGCTGTTACTAAAAATAGAACATATGGTAAAATTGCAGGTTTTTCGGTAATAACTCAAAAACCGCTAATAATATCAGAAATCTGACAGGGTAAAAATTATCAGCACATCAAGATCTAACTACTCTGCAATGTTGAAGAAAATCTTATTACCCATCTTGGAGTTATTGTCCTTTTTTCATCAAATTTTCAAAATTTAAACACTTCGTCCTTTATTTCAAAAACTATAAAAGATAGATGTTAAGTTTAACTGCAAACATGTTCAGCATGTCAAGATCTATCTACCCTGCAATTTTGAAGTAAATCTGATTACCCATCTTGGAGTTATTGCCCTTTGTTCATCAATTTTTTATTTTTTATTTTTAGTACTTTTCGTCTTATATTGCAAAAACTATAAGAGATGAAGGTTAAGTTTAATTGCAAAGATGTGCAGCATGTCAAGATCTACCTACCCTGCAATTTTAAAGTAAATCTGAGTACCCATTTTGGAGTTATTGACCTTTTTTCATCAAATTTTTAAAATGTTAGTACTTTTCATCCTTTATTTTAAATACTATAAGAGATAGATGTTAAGTTTAACTGCAAACATGTTCAGCATGTTAAGATCTACCTACCCTGCAATTGTGAAGTAAATCTGATTACCCATCTTGGAGTTGTTGTCTTTTTTTCATCAAATTTTTAAAATGTTAATACTTTTCGTCTTATATTTCAAAAACTATTAGCGATAAAGGTTAAATTTAATTGCAAAAATGTGCAGCATGTCAAGATCTACCTACCCTGCAATTTTGAAGTAAATCCGAAAACCCATTTTGGAGTTATTGCCCTTTTTTCATCAAATTTTCAAAATTTTAATACTTTTTGTCCTTTATTTCAAAAACTATAAGAGATAGATGTTAAGTTTAAGCTGCAAACATGTTTAAGCATGTTAAGATCTACCTACCCCTCAATTGTGAAGTAAATCTGATTACCCATCTTGGAGTTATTGCCCTTTTTTCATCAAATTTTTAAAGTGTAATACTTTTCGTCTTATATTTCAAAAACTATAAGAGATAAAGGTTAAATTTAAATTGTGAAAATGTGCAGCATGTCAAGATCTACCTACCCTGCAATTTTGAAGTAAATTCCATTACCCATTTTGGAGTTATTGCCCTTTTTAGCTCACCTTGCCAAAGGCAATGTGAGCTTTTGTTATCACTTGGTGTCCGTCATCCGTTAACTTTTCACATTTTAATCTTCTCCTCTGAAACCCCTCAGCCAAATGAACTGAAAATTGGTAGGAAGCATCTATGGAAGGTCCTCTATAAAGATTGTTCATTTTGTCCCGATCCATTAGCAAACATGGCCGCCACAGGCAATTCTTGTTTCTGATTGGCCCATTTTTAAAAATCTCCTCCTCTGAAACCGCCTGGCCAAATGAACCGAAATTTGGTAGGAAGCATCTATGGAAGGTCCTCTAAAGATTACTCATTTTGTTCCAATTGGTTAACAAACATGACTGCCACAGGCAATTCTGATTGGTTGATTTCTAAAAAAATTTCTTTGTTAAAAGAAAGATAACTCTTGTTTAAATATATGTATTCAAAATGCAGTTATCTCTATACAGATTTAAAATAATCTTCTGCTCTGAAACCGCTTGGCCAAATGAACCAAAACTTGGTAGGAAGCATCTATGGAAGGTCCTCTGTAAAGATTGCTCATTTCGTCCCGATCCGGTAACAAACATGGCCACCACAGGCGACTCTTGTTTCTGATTGGCTGATTTTAAAATTCTTCTCCTCTGAAACCAGTTGGCCAAATGAACCGAAACTTGGTAGGAAACATCTATGGGTGGTCCTCTATAAAGAGTACTCATTTCGTTCCGATCCATTAACAAACATGGCCACCACAGGCGATTCTTGTTTCTGATTTGTCTATTTCTAAAAATCTTCTCCTCGGAAACCTCATGGCCAAATGATCCGAAACTTGGTAGGAAGCATCTATGGAAAGTCCTCTATAAAGATTGCTCATGTTGTCCCAATCCGTTAACAAACATGGCCACCACAGACAATTCTTGTTTCTGATTGGTTGATTTCTAAAAAATCTTCTCCTTTGAAACTGCTTTGCCAAATGAACCAAAACTTGGTAGGAAGCATCTATGGAAGGTTCTCTATAAAGATTGCTAATTTTGTCCCGATCTATTAACTATCATGGCCACTACAGTCAATTCTTGTTTCTGATTGGTCGATTTCTAAAAATCTTCTACTCTTGACACAGCTTAGCCAAATAAAACGAAACTTGGTAGGAAGCATTTCTGGAAGGTCTTCTATGGGAATTGCTCATTCCGTTTTGATCCGTTATTAAACATGGCCGTCATAGGCAATTCTTGTTTCCTATTGGTCGATTTCTAAAACAGCTTTTCCTCTGAAACCGCTTGGCCAACTGATATGAAACTTGGTAAGAAGCATCTATGGCAGGTCTTCTATAGACATTGTTCATTTCGTTTTGATCCATTAACAAACATGGCTGCCACAGGCAATTCTTGTTTTAGATTGGTCGATTTCTAAAAATCTTCTCTGAAACTGCTTTGCTAAAACGAACCGAAATTTGGTGGGAAGCACCTATAGGCTATGGAAGGCTCTGTATTACGTTTCCTCAAAGCAGAATGAAAGGTGAGTGACACAGGCTCAGCTCAGTGCTGAGCCTCTAGTTTCATCAAATGTTCTAAATTTTAATACTTTCATCTTATATCTCAAAAACTATTAGAGATAGAGGGAAAGTTTATTAAACTGCAAAAATGTTAAGCATGTCAAGAACTACAAAAAAGTTCCCACAGTTGAAAATGTCTGACAACTGTGTGAAGAGTTATTCCTCTTGAAATGCATTTTTTTTTACTTTCACTGTTTTTGGTTACTCAAATAATCAAAGGGAATTAACTCTATTACAAAATGTGAAGTAGCAAAGGCTAAATTTTGAGAATCATTGACATTTATGTTTTTTACAGCAATGTTGATAACTTACATTAAAGGGGGAACCCCTGCCCAAATTTATTTGGAGAGTGGGTCTGCAATGACCAGGGCTACATTTGTTATTTTTTTACCAAAGTTATTGCCTGATGTTATTATACACAGGTGAGCTATACAGGCTCCTGGTAGCCTCTAGTTAAAAAAAATTGTCCCATGTCACAGACATTGTCCTACTGGTTCTAGAAATGTAAGGTTTCTAAAAATATAAGGTCTGGGAGTCTTCCATGATATTTACTAAAGTTACAATTTAAAGATTTTGACCAGACCCAAGACAAAGTTGTATGATTAACGAGAATGTAGAAGTTGTTTTGGAACAACATACTAGTTACATCGTCTATTGATGGTCAGGGGTTATGGTGTTTAACGCCACTTTCAACAATATTTCAGTTAAATCATGGGGGTCAGTTTTATTGTTGGATGAAACTGGAGTGCATGGAGAAAACTTCCAACCTGTCGCAAGTCACCGACAAACTTTATCACATAATGTTGTATCGAATACACCTCGCAATGAGCGGGATTCGAACTCACAACTTTAGTGGTGATAGGCACTGATTAGATATAGGTAGTTGTAAATCCAACTAACATACGTTCACAACCAAAACGGACCCTCTCTCTCTATTGATGGTTTATGGTGTTTAACGCCACTTTCAACAATATTTTAGTTATATCGTGGCGGTTAGTTTTATTAGTGAAGGAAACAGAAATGTGCAGAGAAAACCACCGACCTGTCGCAAGTCACTGACAAACTTTATCACAAAATGTAGTATCGAGTACACCTCACCATGAGCGGGATTCGAACTCACAATTTTAGTGGTGATGTGCACTGATTGCATATAATTAGTTGTAAATCCAACTACCATACGATCACGACCACGATGGTCCAAATATGTTACAAGCCCAAAGACAAAGTTGTATGATTAAAAAGAAGTTTTGGAACAATATACTAGTCACATGTACTCTGTTGATCGTGGGGACTGTCGTGGCCGTGATCGTTTGGTAGTTGGATTTGCAACTACCTCTGCAATCAGTGCCTATCACCACTTATGTTGTGAGTTCGAATCTCGACTAGGGCGAGGTTTACAAATTTACGTGATAAAGTTTGACAGTGACTTGGGGCATGTCGGTGGTTTTCTCCGGGTCCTCTGGTTTCCTCCACCAATAAAACTGACCGTCACGATATAATTGAAATGTTGTTGAATGTGGCGTCAAACACCACTAAACAAACAAACAAATCTATTGATCTTGGTAATTACTGTTTGTATTAAAATAACCAATGAAAAACTGTCAACAAATTTTATTTTTAAAGAACATATTTACAAACGGAATAGATTGTTATGCATTTAACAAAATAATACCTACACAATATGTAGACAATTGCATCCCATATAAGGAATCGAAACGTGAAAATCTTACTTAGATAGTATTTTAAATCTTTAATAACATCTATTACTTTGTGTTGTGTTTTAGTGCAAATCTTCAAAATAAATACGTATGTGTGTTCTGAAAAGAGAATATGTGATTGCTTTTAAAAACACTATTAATAAAATGTATTACTTTATATAGTATGTTATTGTTTAAAAAAAACACCATCAATGAAATACATTACTTTATGTTGTTCTGAATAGAGAGTATATTAATGTCTATCAAAAATGCCATGTTTCATATTTGTGTGCATGGTGTCCCATTTATATATTCATTTAGATTTTATGTATAATGTATTCTTACATCTTTCTTTAATTGTTTGTTCTTTTAAAGACGTAAACAGTCAGAATTTTATGAACTTTGAAGTGTATCCATACTCTTATTATATTAGAAAGAATATATGTACATTTGCATGAAAAAGATTATGATCAATGAATTTATCGCCTATTTCCTTTCTCTGTTTGACCATATTTACAGTTTCTTATAATCAACTTATTTACAAACATGCACAGTGCTATTGTTTTCTATCAAGATATTTTTGCATAATGACATAGTTATACTGGTGCATATAGTACGCATGTAATTATTTACATCTTCACAAGTTTCAATTTCCAATGGCGAGAACAAAATCGTACTTATGTTAATCTTCAAGCACAGACTTATGATATTTTGTGATGAACATCATGATGTTCCTGTAACAATACTGGACTATTGAAAACATCCCCACAAGTACTACATGTATATGATTTAGTGTTTATTTGTGACTCGCTGTGGGTCTGACGGAAATGTTGTTTCAAAATAGTAAGCAGTCTGAACCGTTTCCTACATAAAAGGCATAAGTACGGTCTGGTTAGGTTAGTTTTGTCCTTTCTGTAGTGGACGGAAAATGTTGGAACAATGGAATCAGAGAAATTGTTCGTATTTTCTTCATCTGGTTCCTCTTCAACTGGTCTCTGAATGGGTTTTGGGTCGTTCCATAGCTTTGATATAACGTCTTGCAGCTTGTTGTTTGGTTTACGATAAGGGTGTACATTTTGTTGAATGATAGGATGCTCCGTCCTTTCTATTTTTGGTGGTATTTTCCCTTGATTCTGTTGTACGACCGCCGTATTGAACCGAGCCGTGTCTGGTACCGGCTGTGGATTGCATCCTGTTAAATGATTCTGTGTATGTTTCAATAATTCGTCAACATTTCCGGTTCTAAAGAAACATAAGGCACAAGCAAATGGACGTAAAGCGAAATCATCAAAATCCGAAACTAATTTTGCATATCTGCCAGTCACGGGTGGCTCAATTGTTACACCTTGCTCCAAAGGGCGTTGTATTGGTAGCTTTTTCTTCCTTTTCGATGACATGTCCACCGGGGTAAAATTTGAATGGTCTTGTGGGTGTCCATTCACGGAGACGGCCTGGTAATTTGCTACTCCAGATTGGAAAGGTCTATCAATATCCCTCTTTATAGACATTTTTAGGGGAGGTTTATTTACGCCATGTGTTTCTCTCGAAAGCACAATATCTTTGTCGGTAACGACTTTATTAGAAAAGTTTTGGTGATGTTCTGGATGGTTGTCGCGGATGTGACGTTGCATATGACCAAATGTAATGAAAGGCATCCTACAAACATGGCAGATATGACATTCAAGGTCATGTTTCTTGACATGGCGGTCGTATGTACTTTTGTAGTTCGTTGCATACGCACAAAATGGACATTGGTGGCGCATGTTTTTAAAATCCTGACGTTCAACAATTACATTTTGATCATAGTTAGACGAATCACAATTCTCAAGTTCTTGAATTGACATGTCCAGTGCTAAATCATAGTCATCGTCATATTCCAAGAAAGCACTTTCATCTTCTTTAATTTTCATCTTGTGAATGTTTTTCAAGTGACAATCCAAGACTTGTTTTCGACCGAAAGATTTATTACAAAACTGACATTTGTGTTTGGCTATTGCTTCATTTCCCTTAACTTCGTCTTGTACTTCATTGGTCAATTTTGTAATTGGTATTCTATCAAGTACTTCACCTGCTTTATTTTCTAAAATAGTCTCGTCTGATGAAACGTCACCGTTAGCGGCGACTGTAGCAATTGTCTCTGACAAAGAGTCCATATCGACATTTCCGGTTGTATTTTCACACTCTCTCTCAGATCTAAAACCATTTGCAGTGTTCTCTGCTTGGGTTTGTTTTTGATTTGTGGTCGTCTGATTATAGTTATCCTCGTCACTTTCGACTAACGAATCTGTCTGAACGTTTCCGGTGTCATCAACAGAATGTGCATCATCAGAGCCTAAGTGCATATCTTCATCATTAATATTATGAACCTGTTTTTTATGGTGTAAAAGACTACCAGAAGACATAAACGGACGGTTGCATAAAGTGCATGTGAACTTAGCTATGTAGTGTTTTCGGACATGACGTGTCAATTCAGAGCTCTGCATTGTTCCGAAAGAGCACAACTTACAACTAAATTTTGGCTTCTTTTCTTGTTTCGACGCAACATATGTGTCTGCATGTTCTCTTCTTTTATGGAATTCCACATTCCCTACCGTTTTAAATGGCATGTTACAAACGTCACAATTATAACCCGCCACTGCATGCTTTCTGACATGTCGGTTCAAGTCCGATTTATACCGTGTTTTGTATGCACACATTGCACATTTGTACCTTTTCGGAAGATGAGCCTTTTTACCAATAGGTCTTGCTGTTCCCGGATAAGTGAGGTTTAATTTTGATTCCGTAGCGTCAAAACTGTCGCCATTCGTTTCCGTTTTTAACATCATATTCATTTTCGAGTAACTGCTTTCATTAAAGGATGCATAACTATAAATACTGTCACCAAGCATTGATGGTGGGGTTCCTTTAGACAAGTGATACGATGTTGAGACACGTGGTGTCATTTTCTCTGACTTGAAACTTGGAGATGAAGTATTATAGTTTGTTTCTTCTTGTGACATTTGTGTCCTCATTTCTTCAGAAAATGCAGGAGATGATGATTTCCTTATAGCATTGAAGGCAGACGATTGGACGTGTTCCGAAAAATCAGATGGAGAGTGACTATACGATGATGTATGCTGTCCATTATAATTATTTTCTTTCACATCAGTTGAACCCTTGCCGTTGTAGAAGTCTACAGACTGATATCCGTTCGAGGCACTATTTTCGAAAGGAGATGATTTTTGGCGGGTAAAATCATCGTATCTCGATCCAGGTCTTGTGACTGTAGTTGGACTTCGTGGCTCTACTTTTACACATACGCCATTTATAGTCTCCGGGTAGTCCACCTCCATTCCTGTAAAATAAAAATGTACATTTATTCAGAATAAACATGAATAAATTTATTCCAATTTAAAGTGTATTTCTATATTATAAGGGCCCGGGTAGCTCAATGAGTTAGGTAGTTGGATTACCTAACAACTCATATAAGCCTATCACCAATACGGCATGGATTCGCGCCCGGCTTTGTAAATTACAAAAAGGGTGCACCCGACTCGCAGCCGCAATTGGTCAAGTTTACCAGTTGCTTGCCCATGGTCGGGGGTTCTCGCCGGTTACTCCGGCTTCTTCCACCACTAAAACTGGTCGCCATGATATAGCTGAAATATTGCTGAAAGTGGCGTTAAACATGTGTGTAATAAATCAAATCAAATCAAATCTATATTATATCATATTATGTATTAAAATACATTTCATCTTTCGTCGCCTGGTTAACTATACAAACGGAATTCTACTATTACTGATGTGCGAGGAATATATTTACCGAAGGTAAATTACCATTTTAAACAAAATTACCCAAAAAAAATAATTAAAAGTTCTTATGTCATTCCATCATGTCACGTAAGTTACAATCCCTACCTAAATCTACCATTGAAAACTGTAACATTCAGCTTCAAAATGTGAGATCACACGTAGGTAATATAATTGTGTAACAGACAATGAAAGACATGACACTATTATATATGATCGTGGTGACATGTTTTTCTGTAGTTCGTGATTTGAAATTCAATGGCTTTAAAATTGTGGGTAATTCTGGTCATATTAGTCACATTTTGTCTTAACACGTAATTTCTGTCAAAAGGGAATAAAAACAACAATGAAAAAAAATCAGAAAAGTCGCAACAAAATGTGATTACAACATCCTTGTGTGTATAATATTAAATTTACATGTACTTTAAAAAAAAATCTTTTTATTATACCATCCGACATGAGACTTAAATAAAATATTGAACCTGAATCCGACATGATGTTTCGATGGAGTAAACAATTGGTGTTTACCCCCCCCCCCCCTTTCCCACTTACAACAACAATATTCTCGTGACGGTCAGTTTTGTTGGAGGGGGTAACCGAGCTACCCGGGTAAACCACCATCCGTTCTTGTTCGTTAAATGTATGTATTTTAATTACACCGTCCGTGTACCTGTATTATAGTTTCATTTATATCTTCTGTACTTGTAGGGGTGAAGAAAGGGGGGGGTCCGAGTGGTCAAGGTCGTTGATTTCTAAACACAGGTCTAACGCCACTGACAAAGATATGGGAATTTACTAGTCAGTTCATTATATAACTGACCAGGAAGTCTGGTCGCCATAATCTAGCATAACCTCAATATTGTATATGGTGCTCTCTGTACCACTTTGTATGCTGCCCACAATAAAATCAATAGAACTGGCATGTATCTTACAAAGAGACTTAATGACATCTGTAATTAACACCTTAATTCCCCGATATCATATGTTTATGTAATAATTTCCATATATAAATATATATCTTGTTATATATTTGAGTTTGATCTCACAAAGTGTAACAGTAGTAGGACAGAAACAATTAGTTACACGAATGGTGGAGCCATTAAGGTGTTCAAGTACTTTGGTTGATTGATTGATTGATTGATTAATGTTTAACTCCAGCATTAGCAAGTACTTTGAACTAAGACTTGTCCCACACATATCAGTATAAGAAATCACTGATTTCAAAAAGGTGGGATAAAAAAAGGGTTTTATCGCCCTGTGAACGTCATATATCAGTTTAAGAACCGAAAACTTAAGATGTTTGTAAACGATCTTTCCTTTCAATATTATGCGTTTTCTTTCATAAATGATCATAAATATATGGATGTTTTAATTATAAATTCGACATCACTGAAAATGTAATGAGTGTGTGTGGGAGGTGTGTGTGTAGGTGGGGGATGGGGGGGGGGGGGGGGGGGTAGCTATTATTTGCAACCACCGTTACTACACGCTGGGGTCTAGTCATAAACATTCTAACCTCTGGTGCCACGTAGAGCCAGAATGACTTCAAAGACAAGCGAGTGAAATACCTGTTTGGCTAAAAGCTTAATTGGAGGTATAGATTTATAACTTGATTTGAACATCAGGAACAACTTAAAGTGACAAGTTGTCATCAAATAGTTAAATAAATCATATTGTCGGAAGTTATTTTGTTATGTCATAAAAACTATAATTTATAAACAGCCTTTGGTTAAATGTTCTTTTTTTATATACAGGTATACTTAAAGACTGTGTCACCTTAGCCAATTAAGTCAAGTACTTCTTGTATATTGATCTAGCCTAAAGGGGAATACAACATCGTGTAGGCATGAATATTACCGTAGCTCAGAAACAACATATTATTTTGGTTAATCTTTGTTTTTATTGCATTGATTAATACTATATGTAGTTCAATATGTGCATCGTGTTTTCTTTCTTTTTTTTTGTATAATTTGTGATGCTAAAAATATGGCGGGAAACATTGCGTTTCATGTTGCATCTAAATATAAATTCTTTATAATCATAAAGGCTAATAAATTGTTTAATTGTATTATGCAATCTTTAATCAACTAAGTTGATAGACAATACTTAATTGTCCGTACAAAAATTTTCATTCGGCGACAACATAAAAGTCACGATGACATATCTCTGCAATAAAATCTGCTTTATGAATCATTTTGACTGTTTGCCACTGATATTTTGCGTTATCAATTCATATTTCAAGCTGCAATTAACAATTTTCAGGACATAAAAATTTTAGGCCTTAAGCAGCATGGAAAACATCATAATTACATTTAGTCATATTTATATACACATAACTTGTTGACAACTATAAGAGTTTAAGTTATTAACGACCTTTGTAGAATCAATAGCTTTTAACGGCCTCTTTGCCAAAAATAAACCTTAAGCAGCTTACACATTCACAAATTCAAAGGCGAGGTCGTGACGCATCAAGATATGTCTGCTTATAATCAACTTTAACAGCAGACGTACCATATGCTTTTACGCGCCATATCGTATTACTTTATCAGTGCACGCTGTAAACTTTTTATCTAAAGTAACATTCCGTCTTATCCTATAAATGTAGTCAATAATATGACTAGAGTGCTCTTTAAAATCTATGCGAATGTATAGTAAATAGCTTAAAATACACAATGCCCTCAAAGCACATTGATCTATATAAAAATATTGTAATACATCGACCTTAAATATACACGTTGTATAACAAACGAATCAATGAGCAGAATTAATATACCTTACCTACATGTACAGCATAAGACTTTCTTTGTTTACGCTAGTAAATATTTTTTTAAACAAAGTTTAGAACAGATACTACGTAAAAGTTTGAAATGTAACTAAAAGTATCTTACCTTATAATTTTAAACTTTGCTGACCGACTTTTCGACAAGTTAATAGTGTTTGCTCTGTTCTCAGTTTATCCACCTATCGTTCTCGACTGTAAAGTAGACTGAGTGTATACAAGTATTAGCTTGGCATTATATCAAATCATGCTGTAGTACTGCGCACAGTCGGTTGATTGGCCCCAAGGCAACACGCGGAAAACCTGGTCGTCTGCTTGTGAATAAAATGATATTGATGGATGGCTTATAGTCTTACTTAGAATCAGCTAATATTGCTTTGTATAAGCTAGCAAATCGATTATTCTACTCTACAAAAGAGTGTCTTGAATAAGATATTGAGGATATTGGCAAAAATCAGTCGTCAGCTTGTTGCTTTTAAGATGTACTTATAAAGTTTCTTAATACTGTTTATGAGTTTTTGTCAAATTGAACAAGCTTTTCAGCTTTTTCATTGATTTTTTATACGCAATTGATGGAAAGGTCGAGATTTATACATTTTCTCCATTTTTAAGAGTTAAATGTCGATTACAAACTCAGAAAAAAATGGGATATATTGAAGATAATTGATACATATAGAATGTATAAGAAAAACTTCTTTTTAACCCAATCGTGTATATTGAATACAACCTTTGAATGGTAGCTGGCTTAACATAAATGAAAAGTATACAAGTATATAACCATTCTTCTTAGTCAAAACTACAACGGGAAAAAACTAGACCATGAGTATATAAAGCAATTTCGGGAAGGGGGGGGGGGTTGTAATTATTTTGCAGAAACACAAATTATTTACCTTTTCTCTCAAAATTTTGTTAAATGTAAAAGGCATGTGATAATATATGGGGACCTATAAAAATGTTCGAGAAATGTTTCAAATTCAGAACTTATAAGATATGTAAATAATCACAAAGAGAGGAAAGGCAAGTTGAGTAGATACAACATTTTAAAGCGTCTCTGTCTTCAAGTGGATGTGATACTACCACTATAGCCGGAAAGTAACCTTTCACAAATGAACTAAATAAACCTGCTTAATAAGTTATTGTTATTTGTTTTTACATGTACTTCACATCACTTACAACACACGTCGAGTATGTGTATGGGTATTTTTTTTTTCTAATTACAACATGACGAGGACAAGTTACATTTTAAATGAACCCCCCTCCCAGAGTGTGTGCCGGGTGTAGAATAGGCACCAGGTTTCTCCATCCTAGAGGCACTAGTCCTCTAAAAGGGGCCAACCCCGCGGGAACCCCGGGGTATAGAAATGGGACCGAGAGCTTCGTCGGCTTGAAGGGGCGTCCGTCGGTTGTGCGGGATGTATAAATTCACAACCAACCCGTCCTTCGGATGAGACGTAAATAAAACCGAGGTCCCGTGTTGAGAGATTGCCACCCTCTTCGTACGTTAAAGAACCCAGCGTAACAGCTCATTATGAGCATTATGCTCATGATGAGTGGTCCATATGAGACCTTTTGCACTGGATAAATTCTCCGTTCCTATCCATCACCTTTCCTTGTTTCGAGTCCCATGGCGTTTAAATTTGTTTTGCCCATTGGCCTATCTGTCCCCCGTTTTCAACCTACATATTGATTTATCGTAAACATGTTCTCGTCCTGAATATAGCTGGAAAATTGCTCGCTGGACGTTAAACATCAATCAATCAATCAATCATTTCAATGAGATGATGATGAGGTCCGCTTTACACTAGACCGACACACTAAGTTGGATTTTTATATTTTTGCCACTTTTCATAATTTTACGCAGAACCTATTGAACTGTTTACAAAGAGGGGATTGAGGGGGGGGGGGTGGCTATTGTAAAATCGAGGTAAGGTGGAGTCGCTGGAATTTGAGTAACGCTTACAATTTATATATTTCCTCAGCATGAAAACCATATCCATTCATATATCATTCCGTTGTCGGTGACCCATTCATATACTTGGCTAAAATATAAAATAAATATAGATTCATTTTGGGACTAATCATGTTAGATTATTGCGATGAGTAATTTGTCTTGGCCATAAACAGCAGCATGGACTTGTAGAAAAATTACTTATTGATATATCACTAATCATTATGAATATACTTGGTGACATACAACGATTCCCTATTTAGCTCACCTGACCGAATGCCATACATGCGTCCGTCGGTCGTCTGTAAGCTAATCTTCTTATAAAACTGCTTAACCAAATTGATCCAAATTTGACAGGGATGGTCCCTGGAAACAGAAGATTAATGTTCGCTAACATGAAGTTGATCCTCCACGGTGGGGGATATTATAATAATAATAATAATTCTTTATTTGCATAATACACTCATGTGGGTCAAGAAAATACAAATACAAACAAACAAAACATAGAAAACAAAGAAAATTACAAATTGATCATAATATAGGATTCACAAAATAAATCCTATTAACTAACATTATATTTTTCACATGTCATACCTTTGACCGACAAGGACCTCCTTTTTGCAATTCTGTAGATTGCTTTATAAAGTCTCCTACTTCTGCCAAAAGTTCAGAATTTGTATTTAACAAAAAAAATTATTTTATTTAATGGTGTTTCTTCAATAAAGTCTGGTTTATTTAATACTATTTTGTTAAATAAATTGTTTCCAAGAGAGTGGTTGGCTGTGCATTTTAAGAAAAAGTGGTATTCATCCCCTATTTCATTTGAATTACAATTTTTACATATTCTTTCTTCCCTTGTTATATTTTTATACCTCCCTGGTTCAATCTCTAAACTGTGATCACTCACTCTAAATTTTGTAAATAATTGTCTCATTTTGAAGTTAAAGAAGAATAATAAATAGTTTTCAAGTTTTAACTCTGATTTTATTTTACTGTAAACATAAATGGGTAGATTAAGTGATCTTTAAAAGTTTTTATTCTCCTGAACCTGTAATACAAATTTTACAATATACGCTATGCAGCATTATTGTGATATGTAGATTTAGATTTTTCAACTGAAAGTCCAGGTTCTAAGGTGTCCGAGCCTGGAAAAAAAACATTTTCCTAAGAACCAGCAATGGAACTGCCAGACTAGTATAAATGGCACAAACCATTCAGTGTTTGATAAGCATATTCAAGTTGCACAAATCTAGACTGAGAGCGTTTGGGCTTTAGAATTACCACGATCCGCTCACGCAAAAGATATCTCTCATCAGGCATCAATAAACGACCGTTTGATAACAGTGGTCGTTTGTGGCCCACAACATGGCAAATATCCCCCTTTTTTACGTGTAACAGTCGATGAATCCACCCATATGACTCTCACATTATCACATTTATACCTACTTCATTCGTTGTTTGCAAGCTTATTTATCTCGTCATGGCCATAGCAGAAATTCTATTCAGTTGACGCTAAACAGCAATCAGTAAAACCGCTTTGAACGTCGAATCATTTGGTAAGTAGTATTAGTTTCCGACTGGTTGAAACATGATAAAATATTTGCAATTTAAGTGGGAATTTAACAGAATTATATGACAAGTTTCCTCGCTTGGAGCAGCCTAATGCGACATCTAAATACAATCGGCACAGAGGATGACTGGCTGAAATATAAACGAATCGTCTCGAAATTCACTCTGCTACCTGAACTGAAGCTTTCATGAATCAAATTAAGAACAAATGTCACCAAATTTGAATTAGACTGCCGATGTCACAACCAATATGGCCCTAGTTACAACCAATGTATCCTTTGTTAGTTGAGAATGGCACGTATTCAACGTATCCGTATACGTGAAATGTATTCAGAACATCGTCCCGTCTCGTGAAATGTATTCAGAACATCGTCCCGTCTCGTGAAATGTATTCAGAACATCATCCCGTCTCGTGAAATGTATTCAGAACATCGTCCCGTCTCGTCCCGTCTCGTGAAATGTATTCAGAACATCGTCCCGTCTCGCCACGTGTGATGACTTGCTTGTGATATGGGGTTGTGCTGCGTTCTGATATCAGCCTGTATAAACCATGAAAGTCAATGGATCCTCATCTTCCTGAAAAGAGTAGTTCCTTAAATAGACTGTCATGGCTTAAAATGTCAAATACAGAATTCACATCGACGAGAGCAATGGGGGTCAAGTATAAGCAACGAAGTACAAGATGGTGAAACGACAGATATAAATCTCCACCGAAACATAAATCTGTCTGTTTATATTATTAATTAAAAAAAATTGAAGGCTCTGAACCCGACAAGAAGCATTGTATTTATATATATATATGTATAATTGCCTCCAATGACAATAATCAATGTATGCAATTTGTTTGCCCCTATTGTGGGCCCATTGATTGGAATAATAAATATTCTTATTCTTATTCTTATTCTTATTCTTATATATATTCTGATATATAAGTTATCATGTAGTTTAATTCCTTTACAATATTTGGCATGTGGTGGTTGAACCATTTCTTTAAAGATTGGTGCTATGATTTCGTGTTTACCGAAACTGATCATAAAAATGGGCTGCTGATATCAATTACAGTTCTTGTCTCAAATTCATTTGTTCAGTTCTTTTTGAGTTCATCGCTAAATGTCTAGAGTATTATATTTAATATTTCCCTCCCCAACTTATAAATTGCTTTGAATTAAATTATCTCTGCAATTATTATTTTTTTAAATTTCTTATCAAATTCTCTGTGTTGATGTTTCACACGATGTCAACCCAGTCAACCTTTGCCGTTAGCCTTACTAATCATAGCCTAGCCTCCATAATATTTCCCGACTCAGTTTCGTCTCTTTGCCATGACATTTCCTGGTCGTGGCCTTTACTTTAAAATAAGTGTGACAAGTTCAACATTATGTATCAGGCGAGAGGGCAAACATGTCGTTATTGCTGTTCCTTATTTAGTTGAAGTCTAATGTCGGGTCGACAACATGATCTTCTTATATGGAAGTGTCAAGAAAGTGATCGGTCATGTATTTGTGTGTTAAAGCGGAAACGTGGGTATAAATAGCTGTGGGCGGAGCAAACATTCAGCTTCTTCGTTAATTTGGCCACGGTCATCTCGAGGAGGAAAAATCAATGATACACAGTTTCATAGTTACTTTTGGTGCAAAATAGTTGACAGGCATGGTCACTAGTGTTCCTCCCTACGAAACTTGTAGTCTTATTAAAAATAATATTCTTCGTCAGTCTAAAACCTACAAAAATCACTTCAAATTTATGAGGTATGTGACCTTGGTCACGTTGGTCATGTGACATACAGTTTCATAAATATGCTGTTCACAAATTTTGGCGGTAGGCACTACCGCAAATACCCCTTTAAAGGGTATTGATTCAGTGGTCTCTTTATATGCTTTTGATATTTGATTTTGGAATTGTTCTGACAGTGTGGTATTTTTGTTTAGATTTTAGAATTGTTCTGACAGTGTGGTATTTTCGTTTAGATTTTGGAATTGTTCTGACAGTGTGGTATTTTTGTTTAGATTTTGGAATTGTTCTGATAGTGTTGTATTTTTGCTTAGATTTTGGAATTGTTCTGACAGTGTGGTATTTTTGTATATATTTTGGAATTGTTCTGACAGTGTGGTATTTTTGCTTAGATTTTGGAATTGTTCTGACAGTGTGGTATTTTTGTTTAGGTTTTGGAATTGTTCTGACAGTATGGTATTTTTGCTTAGATTTTGGAACTGTTCTGACAGTGTGGTATTTTTGTTTAGATTTTGGAATTGTTCTGACAGTGTGGTATTTTTGTTTAGATTTTAGAATTGTTCTGACAATGTGGTATTTTTGTTTAGATTTTAGAATTGTTCTGACAGTGTGGTATTTT
>MJUT01036447.1:445681-456946 GCA_002080005.1 Gigantidas platifrons | reverse complement strand
TTAGATTTTGGAATTGTTCTGACAGTGTGGTATTTTTGTATATATTTTGGAATTGTTCTGACAGTGTGGTATTTTTGCTTATATTTTGGAATTGTTCTGACAGTGTGGTATTTTTGTTTAGGTTTTGGAATTGTTCTGACAGTATGGTATTGTTGCTTAGATTTTGGAACTGTTCTGACAGTGTGTTATTTTTGTTTAGATTTTGGAATTGTTCTGACAGTGTGGTATTTTTGTTTAGATTTTGGAATTGTTCTGACAGTGTGGTACTTTTGCTTAGATTTTGGAATTGTTCTGACGGTGTTGTATTTTTGCTTAGATTTTGGAATTGTTCTGACAGTGTGGTATTTTTGTTTAGATTTTGGAATTGTTCTGACAGTGTGGTATTTTAGTATAGATTTTAGAATTGTTCTGACAGTGTGGTATTTTGTTTAGATTTTGGAATTGTTCTGACAGTGTGGTATTTTTGTTTAGATTTTGGAATTGTTTTGACAGTGTGGTATTTTTGTTTAGATTTTGGAATTGTTCTGACAGTGTGGTATTTTTGTTTATATTTTAGAATTGGTCTGACAGTGTGGTATTTTGGAATTGTTCTGACAGTGTGGTATTTTTGTTTATATTTTAGAATTGGTCTGACAGTGTGGTATTTTGGAATTGGTCTGACAGTGTGGTATTTTGGAATTGTTCTGACAGTGTGGTATTTTTGTTTAGATTTTAGAATTGTTCTGACAGTGTGGTATTTTGGAATTGTTCTGACAGTGTGGTATTTTTGTTTATATTTTAGAATTATTCTGACAGTGTGGTATTTTGGAATTGTTCTGACAGTGTGGTATTTTTGTTTTTGTTTTTCATTTTATTACCTTTATGCATCAATATTTCCAAATTAATCTCTATTTGTCTTTAGAGATAAAATAAATAAATAGATTTAAAAAAAATAAGCCCATGCAAGCAGTTAGGTTAATCAGAAGATTGTACTAATTACAGACCGTGCAATGTTGGTGCAAGAAAACACTGGGAGTATTTGTTTTTTTTTATTATTATTATTCGCAAAACTATGTAACTGCATATCATTTATGTCCTTGGTTGGTGAAAAAGAATAAAAGTTATATATTTTTTTATTTGTTCCACAAAAAAATCCGTCGTATTCGTTTGAAGAACGGAAAAAATACTGATTTCGCATGACATTTCTAATCAAGTAAAAGTTCCTATTCAATAACACATTAAGCTTTGTACGAAAAATGTTGCAAGGGTTTTAGCAATTACGTAGTTGTTTCCGGAAGTAAGAAAAATGGCGTAGAATGTCAAAACATAAAATATTTTAGAAGTATTCCACAGCACAAAGCTCCACTTTTAAGAAAAAGTTAGTTGAGCCAAAAGCAAGAATAGCATACTGCATATACATTATTCCACACACACACACACACACACACACACACATTATATTGTTTTTTAGTGTGTGAATTGAAATGAGATTTCAGTGGTGATCATCATAATATTCTTGACCTTCCTGATATTCATAATATTTAAAATGTTCATTTGCAAAGGCGTTTATATTATTCTATTGATTGAGTGATTAAGCACAATTTTGCTAGGAGCTACAATGATAATTTGACATGTATCTAAATAAATAGTCCGAGATTCCTCTGCCGTTCGACGACTATTTACATCTGCTGTTGTCGTTGAACGTCAGAGTGCTCTCCATAATGAAAACAGCGGATTTTTCTCCCCATCTCAACTGTAGCACATTTCCACGTTTTGTGGCTATCGGATTTTATTTTCTATCCAAAACCCTGATATATATCGCTTCACCAATCATTTTTTTATTCATTCATAACCATTTTACCCTCAGAGAGTGGTGTTACACTCGATTACAGCACGTTTTTTCCTTACACCCGATGATTTGGTCATTTCACTGCCATTTTTTTTAACGTGATCTCGCAATACTAACTGAAAGATGACAGCAATGCATTGCATGATGGGAGATACTAAATACAGTGCACCAAATTAGCATACGTAAACAAACATGCAAGACGATATAAAGCGTATTCTGCAGGACAAACAGTTCCATCTACAGCTCAAATCAGAGCAGAAGGAAATAATAAAAAATATGTTGGATAGAAAAGATTCATTTGGCAGTGTTATCTGCGGGCTTCGGAAAGAGCATGTCTTACGTTTCCCTCTAATTTTGACAAGGTCAGATCATATATGCAAATCATCTCCCATGATACATTGTGGTAATCGTAGTTCTCTCAAAGTCACGTGACAAATATTTCAAAATGTCAGTGTTCAAAATGACGAAATCATATGGTCTGGGGGAAATTGTGCTGTAATGGAGTGTAACACCAATTTCTGAGGGTAAGATGGTTATGAATGAATAGAAAAATGATTGGTGAAGCGATATATGTTAGGGTTTTGGATAGAAAATAAAATCTGATGGCCACAAAACGTGGAAATGTGCCACGGCTAAAATGGGGAGAAAAATCCGTTGTTTTCATTATGGAGAGCGCTCTGACGTTCAACAACAACAGCAGATGTAAATAGTCGTCGAACGGCAGAGGAATCTCGGACTACTAAATAAATGTTGCGATGTGCAGTAGTAGTACATGATTCGCAGGAGCGGATCCAGGGGGCACACCCCACCCTCTAAAATTGGAAAAAATATGATTTTTTTGTGTAAAATCGTGATTTTTCACACGAAATACCCCAAAAGTGCACCCCCTAACTTAAAAATCCTGGATCTGCCCCTTGTTTGTACATGTACATATATTTATAGCGATGAGTCGGTCATGGCTGTACAGTGTCATATTATAAGTCTGCGCACCTACCAAGGGCCACTTCATTTTGACAAGGATTTATATAGTAGAAAGGATAAAAATCTCGTATTTTCTCGCGTGGCGAGGTTTTATGCTACAACAGAGCAAAAATTAATTCATTCATTTTGAAATGCCTTGAGAATTCCTAGGAAAATCAACCAATTATACCAAAGTTTGTGTTATACATCGTCTATATACTACACTACACAAAACAATCATTGGATTTGCCGATATAGGTTCAATGGGAAAGTTTTTTTGATTTTTTCTGTATCGCCCCTCATACACGTAAAATAAACAAAAGGTACAATAGAGTTTGATACATCTAAAAACATATTAAAAATGATAAAACAAAGAAACCAATCACGCCAAGTTTTGTTTTATATATCGAATACACATTTATACACTTTGGTATGTCGATTTCATATAAACAAGGAAGTTTATTGATTTCTAAATAGGCCACCCCCAGAACGCCGCCATTTTGACAAATGACAAATGAATCCTTAATAAATACAAATCGGGAGCACTGTTTTCAATAAAACTCCTTCTATTCATTGAAAAATTATATTGTCACAAAAATGACGGTTCCGCTTCAATATTCGGTATGAGGCCAAAGAAAAATGATTGTCGGTTTCCCCTAACCCGACCGGGTCAATTTTTTGCTGCCGGGTCGTTATATTTTATTACTGATCAATAAAATAAATAAAATAAACACTGGTCGTGTGTCTTCTAACTCAGTGATATGGAGATTTTTGTATCGTAAACAATTACAGTCATTTTCAAAATTCGCGGAGATGAAGTGTAGCCATGCTTTTTCAATGTTTTTTCCACCTGTCAAGGTCATTGATCTAGATCACCAAAGCGCTTACGATATCGGTAAAATGACCATGATCTAAAACGTGTACGTGATGTACTGTGTGTATAAAATGGCCACCGGCAGTGTGCCCAGTGGAACCATTCTGGCTGTTCATTTACAGAAATGTTCGCATTTATCAAACGAAATAAGAGTGATGCAAAATGTTTAACCTTTATGATATATTTTCTGAGCTTCATGTGAAAGATAGCAAAAACCTGATTTGCAATATCTCTGAGTTAAAAAAAAATAAAAAAATAAAAACCTTGCCTCCCGGCCCTTAAAAATTTCCCTATGTTAGGGGAAACCAACAATCATTTTTATTTGGCCTGATGAGAGAAGAGAGGAGTTTGAAATTTAAATTTGAGTCTTGACCGCCCATAATAGGTGGGATTATGAAGGTCAAAAGGGCAAATCGATTAATGTCAATTTTTGATGAAATATGGATGATACATCTACAAAAAGTTGATACTTTATTAATGATTGGTATTTAGGACAAATATTTTCACTTTAAACCTGTAATTATGGTTTTATATATTTACAAATACTGGTTTAAAATGTTGAAGCAATGAAAATTTCCACAATTGATCAAGGCACATGCATTGTCAACGAATTGCACTATGGGTAATCCCACTTGTTCTTGCAACGCAGCATACTTATATACAATCTATGTTAAATCTTGCGAGATTCATATCCTTTCTACTATATAAATCCTTGATTGTAAGAAAAAAATGTTTCTCTATGTGAATTTTGTATCAAAAGAAAGATAAATCATTCTACTTTTCATCGATGACGATGTTAAAAAAAATAATTAAAAATCGAGAACTATAGCTTTCCTCTTTCATGGCTTATCACCGGGTTTGTAGCTAGATTAACAAGACGGGTGCCGGTATTCGATGTTTTTTAACTAACAATTATACAGATTTCAATAAAAAAATATTATGAAAAAAAAAGAAACAAGACGGGTGCCACTAGTGGAGCAGGAACTGCTTACCCCTCCGAGCATCTGGGTTCACCCTTGGTTTTTGGTGGGATTCTTGTTGCCCCAATCTTTAGTTTTATGTGAATGTATTGTAGATCCTTGTTTGTCCTTTTGTACTTTTTCTATTGGCCATTGTGTTGTCTTATTCTTCTTCGATATACGGATTCTGATTACCCCTTTGGTATCTTCAAACTCTTCTTAATGAAAAAAATTGGGGCGAAATGTCAGTGACGAGTACAATATTTGGTAGGTGGGAGTTTGCTGTAGCAGACAATGTTTAAATTAGAAATGGACTTACAATACTTTTTGATTTGTACAGCTACATGCAAAAATTATTTGATCTCTTATTTTTTACTATATATTTCATATACAACCAAATTTGTTCAAGACATTTTTACAATGTCAATTCTTGTTCAATTTTGATGGAATTTGTACGTTCAAAAGCGAGAATGTATGAAATTTTCTGTGATTATTTTAAAATATTTATTTGAAGCACATATTTTAAATATTTATGATTTAAAGACAAACTTAAATTATTTGTCTTCAAAAGTACTGTCATCGTATTGTTTTGTTTTTTTTTACATTCAAAAAACATTTCATAGACCATTTGCACATTTCCGACTTGATTCTAGAATAAAGGCATTTACAGGCTTTTATTATAAAAAAATGTAAAGTTTTATGGTAAATTCTGAAATGTGCAAATGGTCTATTCTGGAATTTTTCTTATAATGATCAATATTAGTTATTGTACAATAGAAATAGTTATTTTTGACCTTTTTTTCCAGGAAAATGTTATGGATTGCCATAGATTCTTTGTGAAATGACATGTTGCCTGAGACAGGATGGTTACACATGCTAAATTACAGTACTACAAACAGAACTATTGTCTTGTGTGTATGACAGGACTGCTAGGATGTCGATGGCATCGATACAAACAGTCAACTCGAGACAGTCGAAAGGTTATAGAGTTTAATATTAGTTATAGTACTTGAAAGTGAAATGTAACCCAAAAAATACAGTCAAACCTCCCCAAACGACCACATGCTATAAACGACCACTTTTATTCCCCCGACGATTTATACCATATTTTAACTGGATTCAACGACCACCTGCATAACGTAACCAACGACCGCCAAAAAGAAAATGCATTCCCAAACGACCACTTCAACTTTTTCAACGACCACTAACTCTTTTGCATGATGAGCTTACAACAAAAATGGCCAATAAATTACTTTCAAATTTTGTTTTATTAATTAGAGAGTGAAATTCTGTAAAAACTTCTATCAACATGTTCAAAGATCTTTTTTTATATTCCCTATATTATTGTGACAGTAGAGCATGTTTTACCTCTGAAAAATGCAATGTCTCCGATGGGATTAGATCCCGGGAACTCTTGCATTGTAAGCCACCCCTCTGCCAACTGAGCTAAAGGAGATCTCTACTAGCGCAATTACCAGAATTACCAGAGGTGGTTATGAACCTACTACAGAACCTATAACCTTAGCAGGGATTCAGCCAGGATTTTGAGACCATTAGTCAATTTCGCGGAGCAGAATTTTTTTTTTTCTAAATATGAATAGACAAGAATATATTGAGCTTAATCTTATAATAATTTACTTTTGATCTAATACCACACAAGTTGTAATAACCCCCCCCNGTGTCTGTTTGTAAATAGTTCTATAAATAGAGCGCAATTATTAATACCCGGATGCAGATCAATAAAAATCTGATGGGTCCTTGTGCAGTGTATTTCAACGAATTGAATGACCAACCGTTGCATATAAATGAACATATTAAATATACATGTACGAGAACTAAGATTTCAGACACGTGTCTGTTTGTAAACAGAAATGGGAATAAATACATCAAAAGTTCGTTTGCTTAAAAGTAGATTCGGTGGATGCGTACTCCTGCATTTTTGATGGTGCCATTTTTATTTTAAAGTTTTATATCTTTTCGAGAGAATCACTTTCAAAATACTTAATGGATACGATAGATTTCAATAAACATGATACTGACATTTTCATAAATGAAACGTGGCAACAATAATTCATTATTCCGGGCATATTTTTTCTCGTTATTTCGGACATTGTGACGAATCGTGCAATGAATGACGATTAAAAAAATATGTCCACTTTCAATACATACTGTGGCATTTTGAGTACATGTCATAACTATAAAAAAAAATCATTATCGTTGATTGAATTCTTTGTCGGGATCATTATCTTTAACCAGGTAAATCAAGCCAGGTGAGATCGAAGATTACGCAATCGAAACAAAAAGTCTATAATCCGTTGATTGGCTTGTGACATGTCATAAAATTGTCATTGTAGTGACTAATTAGTTTTAATCAGCAAATGAAGAAGAAAAATGGATTTTTACAAACATTTAAGTGGCGAATTGCTTTGAAAAATAATCGTCAATATTAAAATGCATTCGTAAATTACGAAAATGACGAGCGCTCGCTGAAACGCTGCCTTAGGTAGGGGAACGTTCCCGTTACATTATAAACAAATTTAATTAGCAAGGAAAGCTTTCCACCTTTCCTTAGTGTTCATGACATACTCATCTGTAGTAAAGGTTCATGGAAAGTATTGTCATTACTTTGGTGACTTCATCTGTTATCATTTTACATTTCAATATTTTGTTTTCACAAGCCACTGCACCAATTAAAACCAAACTAAACAGAATGTACTTTAATTTGTTGATCATCAATTTATGTTTTGTTTTCATTTTTCAGAGAGATTTATTCATCTTTTTCATAGTACTGCTGACATTCCTGTTTATAGATTTTCTCCTTTATTATACATTGATTGCCAAGAATGATGAAGATTCCCTCAATTGGTAAGGATTACTATTTTACAATAACAGTTTAAGTAAAACCTGTCTAAATTGAACAATCTTAGGACCAACCTTTTTGTGTTAGGAATAGACAGGTGTTCAGTTTATACAGGTTAAATAACAAAGATTTTCTTCATTGTGACTTTATGTAAAGTTCTGTTTAGTTTATACAGGTTAAATAACAAAGATTTTCTTCATTGTGACTTTATGTAAAGTTCTGTTTATACAGGATTCCAGATTATTCAAGGTTTGGTTTAGACAGGTTTCACTGTACATCTTATAACTTACCATAGACCACTATTCCACCATATTTGTTATTTGATTGATTGAATGTTTGCTTTACACCACTTCATCAATTATTTTAGCTATATTTGATGTGACCAGAATTATGGTAGAGCCTGGAAGTTCCAAGTGTAGCACACCTCATATGTTGAGCTTAGCATAAACAAATACCTCATTATTAATTAAAGAAAAAATAGTGATGATTATAGATTATTGTTGTCTTAACGACAAGTATATGTAGTATCTCAACCCCCATGTTGAAAATTGATTGATTGATTGATTTTTTTGGTGTTTAATGCCATTTTCAGCAATATTTCAGCTATATCTTGGCAACCAGTTTTAGTGGTGGAAAAAGCCGGAGTACCCGGAGAGAACCACTGACCATGGGCAAGCAACTGGTAAACTTTATCACTTGCGGCTGCGAGTCGAGTGCACCCTTTTTTATCCCCTCGCCAGCGAAGTTGCGAAGGGATATAGTAACGCTACCGTCCGTCCTTCTGTAACATCCTTGTGAACACTAGAATCAACATCCTTCAATGGATTTTGACCAAACTTGGTACATTCTTAGACCTTAAGAGAATCTGGAACCCTGTTGATTTTCAAGGTCAAAGGTCAAGGTCACCGGGTCAAATTTTTAGGCGAGGGGATACGCCATGCTTTGTGTTGCCCTTGTAATTTACAAAGCTGATCCAACTACCTAACTCAATGAGCCACCCGGGCCCTTTGAAAATTGAATGTTATTGTGAAGGTATACACTAACATTGTACAATATCCTGGGTCATGTCAGATAACCTTTCATTCATCTTTTTCTGTCGAATCATATGCAAGAAGTTAAATATATTGACTAATCAGAAAACAGCTCTTAGTGTATGCTCAGTTTTCAATACCTCAAGGTTTGGTAGACCCATCACTGATTGATCGGTTGAAATTTGATTCTATGTCTGATTCTGTACCACAAAAAAACTATACAACAGACATGATTGCCTGTAATTATATTCCATCTGATTAGAAGTAAAATAATTTACTCCATTCAGCAAAAATTTGTTAATTAATAATTCAGCTCGGGTAAAAAAAAAATGTTTAAATTCATACTGTTCTCACTATTAAATGTCATGAATATAAAAAAAAACTGTATTGGTTTGTAAAGAATTAATATTGTATATTTGTTTTCATTTTTTTAAATCATATAGATGAATCTGAAGGAAGACACAGGACAATACGTGTTGTATTTCTTTTTTTTAGGTATATGTTTTTTCAGTTTAAGAAATGGATCTCATCATATACAATCCTACTGGTTGTGGTTGTTACTTTGTTCTGTTATTTATTGTTGTTAATGGTAAGTATATAAGTATATATATATTAAATTTATATTTACAATGATAACTATAGAAAAAAAACATTAAAACAAGAATGTTTTGCTTATTTTAGCCATTATTTGACATCTGTGGTCTATTTATAACACATTAACATTTTATGTTTAATCTCCTAAATAAAAATGAGGATTTAACTTCCAAGAAATGGTATTTTGATGGTTTATTTTGTATGGATTTATTGTCGTTATAAATATATTTATAAATCTTATTGATATTTAACATTTTACATTACGTAGGATTGTAATGCATTATTCATTTTATAAAGAGGTGTGGTGTAGTGTTGTAAATCTAGTTTAATCCTGTCACCTCTTAATATACAACTTATGTAATCAATTTTATTAATTAACTTTGATTTATTAGCCTTAATATGGTAAAATCTGTTAATGCAATATAAAAACTTTCATTGGGCTAATATGGCAAAAACCAGTCCAATACGGATGTTTTCCGATCAGTCCAATAACAGCTAGATCGGAATCCACTAGACGTTTCTACAGTCGCAAGGAAAAGTCCTGAGAGATATTGGACTGGTTAATTAATAAAGGTATCATTACATGTATGTGATGTTTTTCATATTGGCCTAGTTATAGGTCCTCGGTTTGCTCTATTGGACTTCGGCTGCGCCTCAGGCCAATATAGCAGGCCTCGGACCTATATCAACTAGGCCAATATGAAAAACATGACGTAATAATACTATATTATTAATTAACTTTTATTTATTGGCCTTTATATGATCAAATCTGTCAATACAATATACAAACTTTCATTGGGCCAATACGGTAAAAACCAGTCCAATACGGATATTTTCCGTATTGGCCCGATTCCAGTCAGTCCAATAACAGCTAGATCGGAATCCTCTAGACGTTTCGACAATCATAAGGAAAAGTCACGAGATATATTGGATTGATTAATTAATAAAGGTATCATTACGTGATGTTTTTCATATTGGCCTAGTTATAGGTCCTCGGTCTGATGTATTTGCCTCCGGCTGCGCCTCAGGCCAATACAGCAGGCCTCGGACCTATAACTAGGCCAATATGAAAAACATCACGTAATAATACTATAGTATTGACTAGAAATTAAAGATGGCCACCACTGCAGTTTAAAACAAAACCCTTGCAGAAAATAAAAAAAATCTTCAAAAAAACTTTCTAGGATGTTTGGACTATTGTCATAGTTAATATTCATAATTGATTTCCATGATTTTGACCTTAAACACAATTAAAATATTATTGTTTTTTTTTTTTTTACAGATTTTATCCTTGTGCCATGTCATTAATGGCCATCAGTTGTACACCCACCCAGTCCACACAATATTTGTTGTTATATGTCTTTTTATATGTATAGCTGTAACTGTCGCATTAGATGAACTATGGAGAACAGAATGGGGTGTCATTTGGCTGTCATTGAAAGTAGGTGTCTAGAATCAAATTTACATCTTTACAGAAGACCATTATAAACTTCATAAAATACGTAATACAGGCCTTTCAATAAGGGGTGGTATCAGGTACTTTTACTCGCCTGAAATGGTCTTTGGTACCTCCTGATTTTAAAGAGTGTTGTAGAAGATATTTATGAATGTTGTTCAAATTTTAATAAAAAATACCACCTATAAATTGTGAAGTAAATGTACTGGTATACTTGAAAAATATTGAAAGCCCTGATAATAGCTAATTAATTGATCTTAACATGCTTCATCACATCATTTTTATGTCCAGACCTTATGACATGCCCTGATACATATAAAGATAGACTCAGAGCCTGTAGCCAGGAATTTTGAAACGTAGATCATTAGTTCTAACCCTGGTCGGGTCAAACCAAAGACTATAAAATTGATATTTGCTGTTTCTCTGCGAAGCAGGCAACATTAAGAAGTAAGAACAAATTCTGGTTATCTCGAAAAACTGTATGATGTGTGAGACAGAGTTGTTTCAGTGATCTAGTACTATAAACATCCAACTAAGTGTGTTGATCTAATAAAACAAGTTAAGTCTATGTTCTCAAAGGCATGTTTACTGAATTAAAGAAAACGACAAGCCAAAAACATTAACACTATTATCATACTAAAGAAAACGACAAGCCAAAAACATTAACACTATTATCATACTAAAGAAAACGACAAGCCAAAAA
>MJUT01036447.1:427635-444750 GCA_002080005.1 Gigantidas platifrons | reverse complement strand
ACATTAACACTATTATCATACTAAAGAAAACGACAAGCCAAAAACATTAACACTATTATCATACTAAAGAAAACGACAAGCCAAAAACATTAACACTATTATCATATAAAGAAAATGACAAGCCAAAAACATTAACACTATTATCATACTAAAGAAAACGACAAGCCAAAAACATTAACACTATTATCATACTAAAGAAAACGACAAGCCAAAAACATTAACACCATTATCATACTAAAGAAAACGACAAGCCAAAAACATTAACACTATTATCATACTAAAGAAAACAACAAGCCAAAAACATTAACACTATTATCATATAAAGAAAACGACAAGCCAAAAAACATTAACACTATTATCATACTAAAGAAAACGACAAGCCAAAAACATTAACACTATTATCCTATAAAGAAAACGACAAGCCAAAAACATTAACACTATTATCATACTAAAGAAAACGACAAGCCAAAAACATTAACACTATTATCATACTAAAGAAAACGACAAGCCAAAAACATTAACACTATTATCATACAGTGAAACTTCACTATACCAAACCTTGACTAAACCAGAAGACTAAAGAATCCAATGTGTAGATAAAGTCCCACTGTAGAAATATTTTATTAATTTAAGCCAAGCACCTGTCTATTATGAACACATCAGTCGGTTCCAAGGATATAAGATTTAAATTTGTTTCACTGTATTTATTAGAATCAATTTAAAGGTCTTTATGTTTTGTGTTTAGACTAAAAAACAGGATATTCCAGGTATTTTTAGGATATTTTTATATTTTTTTCAGATAACTGGTCCTTTCCTACAGATAGCAGCTGTTACTATATTGACAGCCTTCACGTGGATTATAGCTAAACAGTGGTTAACTTTGTCTAGTTGTTGTAAGTTTTTCTGTCATTTTTTTCAATTTTACAATGAAACAGTGATCTACAATAAAACTAGCAACTGTCAGTCAGTAACCATGGTAACTACGCAACTCTTCTAATACTCAAATAGCTATTAACGCCCTCATTCAAGGAACTTTGGATAATATTGTTTTGTTTGCAGGCTGGGGGTCGTTTCACACTTATTTTAAGGTATGAGATATGCTTTAAAATATTGTTAAAGACCCTACTGTGGATGCAGTATAGAACACCTAAGTATAAAGTTAAATAGTCTCTCATGTTCATTTACATCCATATCTTTTCTTACTCATTGATCAGATATAAAATTGAAAGAACCATTTTCTCATTTTTCAAATGAAATATAGAAATATTCACTTGGCCATTGTTTTATTTTATCGTATCCTACTATCTGTAATAGACACTTTTATTTTTTTTCAGGGTTACAGTTTTTATGGTTGATTGTGTACTTAGTTATAATGACAGGACTGTACATATCACCACTGTTTATAGATTCACCTTGTATCAAGGTCATTACAGATATACCTCCTAAACCAAATATTATAGCACATAGAGGAGCTTCTGCAGTAAGTCTATTTATAGATTCACCTTGTATCAAGGGCATTACAGATATACCTCCTAAATCAAATATTATAGCACAGAGGAGCTTCTGCAGTAAGTCTATTTATAGATTCAACTTGTATCAAGGTCATTACAGATATACCTCCTAAACCAAATATTATAGCACATAGAGGAGCTTCTGCAGTAAGTCTATTTATAGATTCACCTTGTATCAAGGTCATTACATATATACCTCCTAAACCAAATATTATAGCACATAGGAGCTTCAACAGTAAGGCTATTTATAGATTCACTTAAGTCTGCAAAGTTTATAATCAAGGTTATGCTACTGCTTCAAATGTGTTTAGAAACCTCCTAAATCGCCTCACCACCTAGAGGTCTTTCCTTGAATGCATTGCAATGAAGAACATCTATTGTAGTATACTACGCAATAACAAATCAGTTTGCTGATCAATATTTTTATGAATGGAATTCTTATGTATTTAAATTACCCATTTTGACGTTATATATGATGTGACTGTGTGTGACAATAAACAGCAAAACAATTTGGTCCGATTTCTCTTGTTATGAAATTAAAGCGTCTTACATTTTAATAGTTGTAAGCTTCTGCCAAAGGTAACAATCTACGCTTTGTTCAGGGTGTTCTGTGGTACTTGCTGGTATTACAATCTCCATATCTATGGATATCAATGTAGACAGCTTGGTGTTTTCAGACTTGTCTCACCAAATATACATAATCTTTTAATAATACCATTATATAGAATTTACATAATTTAATATTTCCAGTTAGCACCAGAAAATACCCTAGTTGCATTCAAAACTGCTGTCAACTATGGTGTATTTGGACTGGAAAGTGATATAAGAATTAGGTAAGATTTATGATGATTAATTACTTTGATAATGATTTATAAATTTAACCTAAAATACATCTGGGACTCGTATCTGCTGCGTGGAAGCACCCCAGAATAAGATCTTGCAAGACTCTTTGTAACCTTCAAATGAGGTTTGAAGGGAGGGTTTTTAAACGATCGAACGGAGTGAGATATCGTTTAATGCTAGCGCTCACGCATGAGGAATACAAACCGGAAGACACTGCTTTACACAACATGTGTCGCAACCTTCCGCCCGGACAAAAATATAGTCCATATATAGAGTCAATTGTAAGAGGACGAGTAACTTAAATATCAGAAAGTGCATGCATGCAACATTCATATATTATAAATCTCCCTTAAAATCGGGTACTTATATGCACGTTTCCTCATCTATCAGTATTTCTTTGTTGCAACGCGGATTTTGCGGATGGATATTTCAATATCTAGAAATTTATATTGTGTTTACTATGTAAGAGACTTTGATTTTCGTATTGCGTCTGAAAATTGACATTTGAACAACAAAAAATGCATGTGGATATTTCAGCAAGTGTACAAAAATTGTACCTTTCTACTTTTGTCCTGTTCCGAAATGTGTGTTTTCTGTTTTTAATTTTAGAATAAATTTTAAAACAGTCTATTTATATCCTACGCTGCTGGGGGTTACAATTCAACTGGTTTGTTAGTGTCATTAGTTCTCGACCATCGTAGTTTTGTTCAGGACTGGGAACCAGTGCTTTAGACAACACATGTTCTAATGTTTGACGTACTATCTAATGAAAAGTCTAGAAAATCCCGAAGAGGTTTTGACCTGTTAACCTTGACTCACTGCTGACCTATTTATGTCAACAATACATGCTTTTAAAGTATGTTCCACCTAAAAATAAACATGAAATGAAAGTATCGATGTAGGGCAACTAACCCGAATAATCCAGTCGTTATTAGTGATAGCGGATAGAGGGCGCTGAATTATTCGAGTTATAGGGCAACCGGCAAACAAACTGTATAATACTCCAGTAGGTGTCCGTAAATGGATGAGGGAATTCCGGGAATTGAATGTTGATGTTGGCTTCGAAACAAAAAAGATGAAAATGGAAAGGACACAGATGTTGTCTTCGGTAGGCTATATATATATGTCATTGGATAAAAGTTCATCGTCAAATCTATTAATAAGTGTTGTAAATTTTTTCAAAAGTCACATTCCCCTTCCGCGAAAAAGACCCCATATAGAAAAATATTTCCCTTTTCCAAGGTATAAAATTAAACCCACAAATGGTTCTGAATGCACTATATTTAACTTTGACTGTCACATTGATTTGCTTGCCCCTTCAAAACAGATGTAGTGTCTGGTAAACAGTTGATGGGAAATAAAATAATAATGTAATAGAATGTAAAACTGGGTTGTTGCATGTTATAGTAGTAGCTCCTACACCAACTGTTCTTTCCATTTTTGGCACTATTCAATAATTATATTANNTAGTTATCCCCCCGCCCAATGCTTCTTAAATATCAGATAACACTGAATTATGCTTGTAACTTTTAAAACTACAAGCAATGGTTTGCTTGTGGTTAAAAAAGTTAATCCCATTAGATTCTTTGGTAAAGGAACATCTACATTATGTTTTATTTTGTGGGAATGAGTTTTGTAAAGGAGTTGTAAACGATAATTCAGACGAGGTAGGTTTCCTGTTAATAGCAGACTTGCCAAGGTCTTTCACTCTTGGCCATGCTGACAAAATTTTCACTATTATATGCAAATGTATATATAAGAAAATGTAACATATTCTGGAACATTGGATAAAAAGCTGTTTTATGTGAATAACATATTGATGTCTCTGGAGTTTGCTCTCAATTTACTATTTCAAAGTTTGACATCTTTTTCTAGAAGTATACTGATATTTTGCGATTGTGCATAGCATACAAAAAATCTACATGCAAGCAGTTCGATCGTTTAACATCACATTTGGTGCTTTCATTTATAAGAATTGGCCTGTTAGTCTGTCCAGACCAAATGCTGTCTTCTCAAAATCTCTTAATACTTAAATGACTTGGCACAATAACAGATCATGTTGGTCAAACATTACTTTGCTTACTTTAAATAGTATGGTCTGATCCCTTGAGTTTTCCTAGAGTAATGTCCCTTTGAACTTTTGACTTGTTCAGTAGAGACCTTTGTTATCACAACTCCTACTATAGTGTTTGTTATATTTAATTAAACTTGGTTGATTCTTAGATCCTAGTGTACAGATATGCATATGGTCAGGATGTTATGGTCCACTGAGCTACCAGCACTTCCCAAGTGGATAAGTGATCTCTTTTGATTAGAAAAGGAGTTATGGTTATGGTGTTTAACGTCACAATATTTCAGGGAAAATGGGAAGGGGTTGTCATGTTGAAATGTGAAAAGTCTTTAGTGTGATGCCTTATTATATCATGAATATGTAAGAAATGTTTGCTTCAGGAGGTTAAGCAACTGACAGTGAACAAATCTATTGAGTTATGTCCCTTTGAACCTTGTCATTGCAACTGCTTTGAGTGTTAGTTAGAATAAAGTGAAAGTTGGTTTGTTCTTAGATCAGGGTGCAGATGTGTATTGGGTAGGATGTTCCAGTCCATTGAATTTTTCTAGAATAATGGCCATTTGAACTTAGATATTGGGTGGGGGAGGGGTTATGTGGAAGGAAACTTGTGCTATCGTTAGATCCTAGTGGGCTGATGTGCATGTGTTTATGACGTTTGGGTCTATTTAGGTTTCCTAGAGTTATGTCCCTTTGAACTTCAGATTTTAAGATTAGAAAGATTACAAGTCCCAGTTATATTTATATTGGTTAAATTTTTTATGTTATATAATCGTAACATGTCTTCTTTATGTTTATTATATCATTAATCTAATCAAATCCTTGTATAACATTGTTAATTACTGTGAAAATACTTTTATTGATTGGTACCAATCTTCATGGTTTCTACGAAATACATTGATCTATGGCCCCATTGGGTTCTTGAATTCATGGCTTCAGACATTACTGGCAACAATCAATGGGAAAATTGTATTTCGTTGGATTTTTATTTTCGTGGTTTAAGTGGACCACGAAATCAGCGAAGATTAGAACTCCACGATTAATAATGATTTCACAGTATTTTGTCATTAATAGTAAATTTATTAATAGTATTTGTCTCTTTATAAATTTCAGTTATGATGGTGTGCCATTTGTTTTTCATGATCATACATTCCGTAGGACAACAAACATTGCCAGTGTCTTTCCGGAGGATGTAGATAGTTCTGTGTCTTCTTTCAACATATCAAAAATCAGACAGTTAAATGCTGGATCCTGGTTTTTAGAGGTGAGTCATCGAGTCATATGAGCCATATTGGCGGTATAATGGTAATATAATCTCCTCAAGTACGGTAGATTGTGGGTTCAAGTCATTGTCCAAAGACTATAATATTAGTATTTGCTGCTTCTCTATATCTACTAAGCACACAACATTAATGAGGAAGAGCATAGACCGATTGGCTTGAAATCAGGATAATGTGACAGAGTGGAGTCACATGTCAACCTGCGAACTGTAGATTCAGTGAGCTTGCACTATAAAAATCCAGCTAAGTCTGTTGTTCTGGTACAAAGTAGACATCAATCATCCTCATCTCATCGAATGTAGCTTGTTCTCACTATGATATAGGGACCCGGGTGGCTCAATGAGTTAGGTCGTTGGATCTAACTACTCATACAAGCCTATCACCAATACGGCGTGGGTTTGCACCCGGCTTTGTAAATTACAAAAAAGGGTGCACTAGACTCACAGCTGCAAGTGATAAAGTTTACCAGTTGCTTGCCCATGGTCGGTGGTTCTCTCCGGGTACTCCGGCTTCCTCCACCACTAAAACTGGTTGCCATGATAAAGCTGAAATATTGTTGAAAGTGGCATTAAAACACCAAAAAATCAAATCAAATCACTATGATATAGCTGAAAAATTGTGTTAAGCAAGCATCACTCACTCAAGTTGTATGGAAAAAAAATAAGTTACTCAAAAGAATTCTATCCCACAACATTTGCGTTGGGCAACCATTCATTTGAATGAAATTTGTCAGTGACTTACGACGGGTAGGTGGTTTTCTCCTGGTACTTCGGTTTCCTCCACCAATAAAACTGACCGCCACGATATAAGAAAAATCCAAGATTCTTCTTAGAGACTGTGTAAATGATTTTCATAATTGGTCCTCTTGTTTTTTTCATCCAACAATTTGGAAACGAATATAGCCATGTGAGCTATTCAGGCTCCTTGGAATCTCTGGTTTTAAGTCATGCCTATTTAATTTCATACAATTGATGAAAAATGCTAAACTGTGAAAGGTTCATATTAGATTTAATTTATTTACTATATTTTATTTTATTTCAGATTGATCCATTTGGAACTGTTGGAGACTTGTCCGAAGAGAAAAAATCATCCTTTAGTAATATAAGCATTCCCACATTTAATGAATTATTGACACTAGTTAATGAGACAAATATGATACTGATGGTTGATCTCCATGAAACCTCTGACTGGAATCCTTACTACAATAAAACTATTGATATTTATATGAAAGAAATAAAAAAGATTGGCATTCCACAGAAAAGGGTAAGTTTTTCCACATGTTTTTTACATTTTAATATGTAAAAGAGGTATTAATTCGTAAATATCATATTTTTTTTGTGGTTTTGGTTAAATTTATAGGATTTTGAGTTTCTAGATATCAAGTAACTTCCTAATAGGTCTGTCAGAAAAATACATTATAATTTTAAACTGTACTTCCTTACATTGCAAAAAGGTATATTTAATTTCAGTCTCGGGGTCGTCGTCATCATGATCATATGGTAGTTGGATTTACAACTATCTATGCAACCAGTGCATATCACCGCTAATGTTGTGAGTTTGAATCCCGCTCAGGCTTTGTGTACTCGATACAACATTATGTGATAAAGTTTGTTTGAATTTCAGCAGTTCTGTGGTTTTCTTTGGGTACTACGATTTCCTCCACCAATAAAACTGACCGCTACAATATAACTGAAATATTGTTGAAAGTGGCATTAGATACCCTAACCCTATATTCAGTCAAGTCCTGTATGTTTGTACCACTATCAGTTAAGTCCTACTTGTCCTTATGGTATGTATTATGTCTTAACAATCTGTAAATACTTCAGCTCTCCTCTGTGAACCAGAATATATCTAGCAAAATGTAAATATTGGATTGAAAGCTATAATAAAAAATTGAAAATATTATAAAAAAAAAAAAAAAAAAAAACTGTTTAGATACATTTCATTTCTGATTTTATATAGAAAAAGCTTCCTGTCATTAACAGTTATATTATTTGTTACTTTCAGATTTGGGTGACTGGAGAACACAGTAAATACAACGTTACAAGCATACCTTTTCTTCCTGAAGAAAATCCTGTTCAGTATACACTACACAATAACTTTACTCATGTTAATTTTGAACCATATGAATTATCTCTGTCTGAAGTAAAGTAAGTATAGTATAGTCTTGTATATTGTTTCTATTGTATTGATCATAAAAAACAAAACAAAAAGTGGTGGAAAATCCAACCAATCACAATGATCGTTAATAACTCTTTTTTTAATTAGGTGAAAAATCCAACCAATCGCAATTGATCGTTAACAATTCTTTTTTTAATTCTGTGAAAAATCCAACCAATCACAATGATTGTTAATAACTCTTTTTTTTTTTTTTTTTTTTTGGTGAAAAATCCAACCAATTGCAATGATCGTTAACAATTGTTTTAATTCAGTGGAAAACCCAACCAATCACAATGATCATTAATAACTCTTTTTAATTCACTGTTCTTATGAACTTAGAAGACAAAGCCAGCAGAAAAAAATATGTTATCCAGGGAATGTCACCAGTTATAATAAGTGGTGGTTGTTAGTTATGACTTTAGCAATATTTCAGCTATATCAATGGCAAGAATAAGTTACATTGCTATGAGATGATGATGATGTCTGCTTTGTACTAGATGAACACATTTAGTTGGATTTTTATATGGCCAGCTCTGAAGCAACCATCCACTGGTACTTAGAAGAGTTGCACCAAATGTCAATTTTATAGTCTTTGGTTTTACCAGATGGTGTTTGAAATTAGTTTTGCGAGAAGTCCATTTTGAGCAAAATATATCAATCATAGTATGTTTATCTAGGATTAGTCATGGCGACATCAGTAAGATCAATATAATGTCACATGATTACAAATAGAAATTAAGGACAATTTTATCATGTCATGTTGGTCGGTTGATAGTAGATATTATTGTGTGTAAGGATTGTCGATAATTGATGATATCTGTGTGCAGTAAACTGAGCAATATGTACATTTTTTTTACAGGGGATTTAGAAATAACAACATAAGTACCAATGTATATTTGGTGAATACAGTGTGGTTTTATTCTCTGTATTGGTGTATGGGTGTGTCATCAGTGGTCACTGACACATGTCATATACTACAGAGATTGCAGGAACCTATATGGCATTTGGTAAGTATTGCTCCTAAGGCAACTGGCTGTATCTATTATTTTATGTTTTTTTCCAACAATCTATGTAGTATGATATGGTAAACAGAATTATTACTAGGAAAGGACATGGATATATTATAAAAAACATCAGAAACTATCCAACATTACACTTAGGCACACATTAAAGTAAAGCAACAGCTCTTGTATTGCTGTTGTTCATTTCACAATCACAGTGTGGTCTTAAATAATGATCATAACTCATGTCCTAAAATGTGTTTATACAATTAATGAAGGATAAGAAATTGCTATACATGTATTTCCTTTGGAATTTGAATTCACTGAAAATATAATTACAATTCAACATGACATCTTCAGCGATGTTGGATGCTTCTGACATCTAACCTAACATATTACAATTTAAAGGGGCCTTGTGGTCGTGATCGTATGATGGTTGGATTTACAACTACCTGTGCAATCAGTGAATATCACCACTAAAGTTGTGAATTCAAACTCTGTTCATGGCGAGATGTACTCGATACAACATTATGTGATAAAGTTTGTCAGTGACTTGCAACATGTCAGTGGTTTTCTCTGGGTACTCTGGTTTCCTCCACCACGATATAACTGAAATATTGTTGAAAGTGGCATTAAACACCATAATTCTAACCTTTACCCTACAATTTAAAATACCAATTAGATTCACCATTGACATTGATTGATTGAATGCTGACAACACTCATCATATAATTAATCATTTTGAGATCATCAATGGCATTGGATGTTGGTAACACCTGTGTAACAAAAAATATGTCAAACTGATACAATTCTCCATAATGTGACATGATAAGACTTGAAGAAACAATTCTCCATAATGTGACATGATAAGACTTGAAGAAAATGTGATTATGCTGTGACAATTTTGTGACTGTGTGTTACAATTACAAGACTACAGTTATGAAGTAATCTGATTCATTCATTCATTCCTTTTTTGTAAATTTACTGTTAGTCATGTTTTCACAAGCCATTTATTATTTTTCAGACACCTAGAAATTACCTTATTTTATGGATATCTGTGGATGTTTTATCTGCTTTAGCAGTGATCACTATATTTATTGTCCAAAGGTAATTATGTCATGTAGGAAAGCAATATTTATTTTATCAGAAGTAGTCATAAGTGTTTTTAAGAAAAGTCTATAAGCTAGCTGTGTCATTGTCTTTATTTAGGATTAGTATTAGCTAATTTTTTGAGTGCATAATTATAGTAACTATATGCTGAAGACCACTGTTCCACAATCTTTGTTGAAATATTTTTCCTAAACATGTATCATTCTTCTTTGGTGTATGTATTATTGATCATAAAATACATGTCAAGTTGTATTTTTTGCTATGGTGGCAGATACACCTCAAGAGTTATGCCCCTTTAAAATAGGAAAATCAGCAACGTTGATGGTACTGGATAAAACCTTAAGTCTTGTTATTATGTAATACTACATGACTGGCATTTTGAATAGGAGAGTTGATCCTTCACCACTGATATTTCATTTCAAAGTAATAATTCACTTTTGTTTTACTAATTCACATGTGTTTTGTTTTGCATATTTTTCTCTTTGCAATTTTGAGGAGCCTATGCTGGCTATGCCAACTTTTTCTTTGTTATTTGGAGAAACTTTTTAGCAAAATAGAATCAAATTTTCCAAGGGTGATCATTGGAAGAAAGGCCCCTGACTAGTACAAAGGAAGTTATTTGGAAGTTTTCCCTTTTATTTACATAATGATTTCTTTCGTTATATTATGGTTTGAAAAAATATTTTTTAGCAAAATATCTGGAATTTTTATTATTACATTTAAAAATTGTGTATATTCTGGATTTCCCTCTGATTTTCCTTGAGTGGTTCACTTTATTTAAATGCATAATGTCTATGTTTGTTAAATTTAGTGTAAAATGAAATCCAGAAATTGAAAAATTGCTTTTAAAACTTGAACGAACCTCTTCTTTTCAACATATATCAAACATGCATGCAAAGGGGTGGAGGGTATCTACCAAGAGCATATGCTCTCATTTACTAGTTTAGAATAAATATATATTTGAATTAACATTTTTGATGTGGACAAAATATTTAAACACATTTTGGAGAAAATCTTTTGAATTTGTTGTTTATATAGCTAAAGTGTATATTGTTTCCATAATATAGTATATTCTGAATTTTTCTCTTATTTTAATTTTTGGATGATTATCAAATTAAGTCTACTTTGATAGAAATTCAGGGTGTACTGTTCTATGTAACCAGATAAAGACAAATTTGGGGGGCGGGGGTGATCCTTGTGTGAGCCCATTTTAAAATAATGTCTGTGATCCAATCGTTTAGTCATAACTGTTAATCTTTAAGTTAGAATTAATTCTCATATGAAGTTGTAACTTAAGAATTAAAGCAAAATGTTCAAATTTAAGACCAATAGTTTATAATTTTAGTGATCACAAAGAGTCTGTTTTTTGACTGGTTTAGCTGCTTTTTGTTAATGTAATGTAAGATGCTATTTATCTGATTTTTTATGGTATTCAATGCTTAAAAAAAAAAGATTTATGTACCGTAATTACTGGTGCATAATGCGCAGGATTTTTCCCAGATTCTTTATTTTGTAGGAGAGGTGCGCATTATAAACAAGAACAATGTGTTTCACTCTCTCCCAGACCGGGAAATCACATGTCACATGTTTTTTTGTTTACAATTGTCAACATGCAAAGTTAAATATTTCTTAAATTGTTTGAACACTATTCCACAAAATAATTAAGTGCATCTACTATGTTTTAATTATTGAAGAATTAAAACTGTCTAGTGCAGTTTTGTTTTGTACTTGTAAATAAAATATAAATATTTACCTTTGATTGATACGAAAATATACTGGGCTAAATATAAACGTCTGTCTAGCCATGTGTAAAATAATCAATAATTTCAATGTACTGTGAAGATCAAAGATGTCACAATTACTTAGTGTATAATTAGACTGCCAAACTGTGTTTACACAAGATTATAGTGATTGAAATAAAAAGAAAGGAAACAATAAAATGTATTTGTCAATTATGTTAAGTCTAATTAGCTTGATTGCTCCCAGGTGAAGTTAAATCCGATTAACAAAAAATTACAACAATCTGTTATGATTGCATGGCTTGGATGCTATTTCATCACTAAATAAAAGGCATTGTTTGTAGTTCATTCACGATCATTAATTATTTGGTCAATTTTAAAAATACAAAAAAATAACGGATTGTTGGTGCTCTTTGATGTATGTAACAACCGTATTTTCTACAACTCCTCACAAGCTTAGCAATGTTTAACAATGTCATAATAAGTGACAATTGTTTGCCTTTCTTTATTCTATATCATTATTTTCTGTCATCTTCAACTATCAACTGCGTTAATATACGTTCAGATCCGGAATTTAAACTTATATTTACCGATGCTGTACTAGATTTAGAATCCATTACACAACATCCGGATAATAAAAACATCATATGAAAATGCCAATAAAACCCAAAACATTTCATATTTTGCAACTTTATTGAAGATGAAAAGAGATAAATGGTTCTTAAATTCTACCAGCATATGAAACATGCTCAAAGGACTGAAAAATATATACGATTGATATTTAATTCTTACATTTCCGACGGCGATTTTTGTTTAAAGTCCATGTGCATTATAGACACGAACTAGTTTTTTTCTGGAGATTTTCAAGTCCATGAGGGGGTGCGCATTATGCAACCCTAATCACCGTATGTGAAAAATATGTTCAATATTTACAGTTTGAACTATGAAACTTATATTTATGTTTCACATTCAATGGACATTAGGGAATTGATAGCACTCTGGTTCGAAAGCTTCTCCTAATATTGTAATTGTAGTCAAATATATTTAATTTATTCATTTATTAAGTTAAGTCAATACTTCAATGTCATCAGACACTTGTATTATAGGTTGATATACCTTGTGTCCAATCCAATTGTTAAAATATTTAGCAATAAAATATGTTTAATCTATTATATTTAATACTTACCAATTTACATATATCTTTTATTAACTTTTCAAGCTGTTCAATGAATATCAAGTATTGTAATTTTAAATAATTTTGTAGAACAAGAGTTAACAGGTCTTCTGGTATGTTTGCTCCCCATCGACTTCAGGACAATGAAACTTTCACTCTAAAAAGACTAGAAAAATATTGAATCATATATAAGGTATTGATCAAAGGGTTTTCAATAAAAAAAAAATAATTGGTAAATTGTTATTTATAAAATGCATACTAATTCTGTTAGCAGTGTTTGATTTGCGATATTAAAGAAAAGGGAGATAATTTTAGTAAAGGGAGACCATTTCAATAAAGGGTGATATTTTTAATAAATGGAGACGATTGTAGTAAAGGGAGACAATTTTAATAATCTATCATCTTTAATCTAGACCCATCTTAAAATACTTTTTTCAATGTTGTTATATTTATAAAAAAAAAAAAAAAAAAAAAGAGATATGCACTAATTGTTGGCAGAAAATCTATTTGGATTTCAAAAGTGCAGTGTATTCTACAAGACTAATTAAATTATAGAATTGTCATAAAGTTTGAACATAAAAGTTTCAGGACATCAGTGAAGCAAATTTTCTGTCTGTTATAAATCCACTTGTTATATAAATTGGTGCAATTTTTTTCTCATGATCCAAAGTTTATAATTTCATTTGATTTCCAATGTAGACCAAATTTTATCTCTTCTCCCGAGAATAACCATTTTCTCCATCAGGATTTACAAAAAAATCAGTTACTTTATATAGGTTATAAAAAGTTAAACATATAAATATGCAGGGATAGGCAAATTCCAACCACAAACCAGTTCATTAGTTTTATATCCCCAAAAAAGGAAACTGTAGTTATCTCCCTTAGTCATAACAGGCAAGGGAGATAACTACTGTTTGTTGCATTGCCCCCTTAGCATGTTTTGCACGGTTTTTATGGAATGTGTTCTTTAAATAAATCCATTACTTGGTATTGCATAAAATTGTTTTCATTGGCATAAAAAAAAAACAATTTACAAAATTTTATTGAAATCCCTCAAGAAATTTACATATTCAACCTTTGTTTAATACTGTTCTCTGCTTTAATCCTGAACAACTAAACTCAAAATGCATTTTCTGAGGACTTTAACTTTTTACATGCAGTATATATCTGTAGTTACATAAACCTTGAGTTAGCTATGAATTCTGTCTGTCTTAATTAATTTCAGGTTAATTAATACCTTAATGCTATCAATTTTCATCAACATTTTATTCACATTCACACAATTCTAATGACACTGTACGTTAGGTACTGGTACAATGTATATCACTAACAGACTAATTGTCTTATTTCTCACCTGCTCTATTTTATATCACAATTTTATAGTATTACAGAATGACTACAACACAGACGAATCGAATGGAATTTTTAAAATTTTATTAAACTGTTTGATCATTTCTTAAAATTTACATTTGCAAAAATATTTGTATACTTGATTTGTATTATTTTCAGGAGCTGTCGTGATTGTATGGTAGTTGGATTTATAACTACCTATTCAATCAGTGCCTATCACCACTAACATTGTGACTTTGAATCCGGCAGAGGCGAGGTGTACTCGATACAATATTATGTGATCAAGTTTGTCTGTGGTTTTCTCCGGGTACTACGGTTTCCTCCACCAATTAAACTGACTGCCATGATATAACTGAAATATTGTTGAAAGTGGCATTAAACCCCATAACCCTAACCTGTATGATATTATTACAAATTGTTTGCTTTAAAGCTGAGTGAACTACTGGTACTGTATTCTTAAACACACCAGATTTTACTACCTCTTCAATGTAGAAGAGGATTCTTGTTAAAACACTTCAATTTACAAAAGTAGCTAACAACAGAAGTGATTACTTATGAACCTGTTGAAACTGATACCTCTATTATGAACTTGGAGTTTTGCATATGCTACTGTGATATGTTAAATACTTATTAAACACTGATATATTTTAACTTCATCATTAGTATTTGATTGAGGGTACAGACAAAATATGTCTTATGTATACTGGTAGTATACTTTGATTGGAAGACGGTAATTTATATTTACGCTTGCGGAAAATGTCGCACATAATTTTTGTAACTCGAATAATACTGCGCCCTCTATCGAGTGGCTCAATGAGTTAGGTCGTTGGATCTAACAACTCATACAAGCCTATCACCAATATGGCGTGGGTTCGCGCTTGGATTTGTAAATTACAAAAAGGGTGCACTCGACTCGCAGCCGCAAGTGATAAAGTTTACCAGTTGCTTTCCCATGGTCTGTGGTTCTCTCCGGGTACTCCGGCTTCCTCCACCACTAAAACTGGTCGCCATGATATAGATGAAATATTGTTGAAAGTGGCATTAAAACACCAAAAATCAAATCAAATCAAATCTATCGACATTATTCGGGTTATAATTTATGCTGCCAAAGTCAGTCACATTCACTGCTGCATGTGCTAATGAGATTATACCGAATGGATAACTTGCTCGTTTGTTAACAAAGCGAAAGAAGGAGGTCGTGTTAGAATTGTTGGTAAAGATTATTGCAATTAAAAAATGAGGAGTTAAACAGTAATGAGTAACAATATCCAGGAAGTCCATTTGATTATAAACCATAGGTTCATTCAACCTATGCCAACATTTTGAAAAATAGGTATAAAAAGGAAAGAAAAAATGTTGGCATAAGTTGAATAAGTTAATTGTTATAAACATGACTGGTGTTGTTTAATTAGTGTAAAATCGGGGGAGATATCAATGTACTCCAAGTCCACAATTAACTTTTAATGTAGAAGCTGTCCTGTTTTTGTGTGAGTATTGAGTGCATAAACTAAGTTGCAAGTAAAGATATAATTTATTATCATATTTTATGAAAATAACAAGATAAATCATAGAATATTTTGAATTAAGACTTCTTAGAAAGATTTTGTATTTAAATTATTCTAAAATTTTAGATTTTCACCTTTTTTATTTATATCTTTTGAATTTTGATTTTTATTATATCTTTTAAACTTTTTTGTTTAATTTTAACAGACTTATTCTAAACAGTTTTATCACATCTTTTATTCTTATTTGTTTTATTTTAGCGAACTTATTCTAACCATTTCTATCATGTCTTTTTTTTTAAACTTTTTTTGCTTAATTTTTAATATTTCACTTTTGAGATTTGCATTTCCAAATTGACTTACCTGTAATTATCACTAATTGTTGTTTTAGCACTTATGGTAATATGTTTGTTGGCATTCCTTGAATATGTTATTTCAAAATGTTGGCATAGGTTGATGCTGTCTTCAATCACTTAATGGAATACAGTTTACCTGTATCAATTTAAAAATATTATGTTATTGGTACTGATATATTTTGATACAAGTATGTATTTTTTATATAGATGTAGGCTTCGACATAGACTAGTTTCACACTACATTATTTTAAGCCCAGATTTGGAGACCGATACATCCAAAATATTTTAGAACTGCTTTAAAGAAAATTTATTAACTGTTTTTTAACCATATGAAAATGAGTTGAGTTATTACAGACTAGTATATTGTGTTTAATACAAGAGCTCCTTGTAGGATTAAATTTTGATGAGTACCAATCAAAATGTCGTGAGTTCCACTAGTGTGTTCTTTGTCATTTTTGGTATAAAATGGTAAGTCCCAAACACAAGTAATGAGTCCAGGACTCTCCTAGACAAGTGACAAGTTCAGGACTCTCCTAGACAAGTGACAAGTCCAGGACTCTCTTAGACAAGTGACAAGTTCAGGACTCTCCTAGACAAGTGACAAGTCCAGGACTCTCTTAGACAAGTGACAAGTCCAGGACTCTCCTAGACAAGTGACAAGTTCAGGACTCTCCTAGACAAGTTACAAGTCCAGAACTCACCTAGACAAGTGACAAGTCCCGGACTCTCCTAGACAAGTGACAAGTCCAGGACTCTCCTAGACAAGTGACAAGTCCCGGACTCTCCTAGACAAGTGACAAGTCCAGGACTCTCCTAGACAAGTGACAAGTCCAGGACTCTCCTAGACAAGTGACAAATCCAGGACTCTCCTTGACAAGTGACAAGTCCAGGACTCTCCTAGACAAGTGACAAGTCCAGGACTTTCTTTGACAGGTAACAAGTCCCGGACTCTCCTAGACAAGTGACAAGTCCAGGACTCTCCTAGACAAGTGACAAGTCCTGAACTCACCTAGACAAGTGA
>MJUT01036447.1:377829-425297 GCA_002080005.1 Gigantidas platifrons | reverse complement strand
TACATTTTTTTCCTCCTGAGCCAAAACTAAAGTCAGATTATGTTTATTACATGATAAATCTGGGTGTTTTTTTTTATCAAATGCTACCAATGTTTCTTGTTGAAAACTGCAGGGTCAAATTATTAATTTTTTGTACTTTCATGTCCATTTGGTTTTTTTCTATAAACTTTGGAAAATAAAATCCCTACCCCCTAAAATTGTTTGGTCTTTTTGAGTTTAACATCATTTTCCTCAGTATTTTATGTCTAGTTTTGTGCAGTTGATATTTTAAACATAATACAAAATGTATTTTGATAAGACATGGAATGTAATTCCTAAAATATTTTTTGTACTATTTTGTAGAATCCATCATACTGACGATACCTTCAATCCAGAAAGTGTTTCACTCAATAGCAGGACTAGAATTTCTGGAAATTTTAATACAACAAGAAGCAGACGGTCAATGAAAGAAAAACTGCTTATGAAAGATGTAGCAGCAGACATTTTTGATGACCCTGAAATAGAGGATTATGGGATTGAAGCTAATTATACTGTCCAATCACAGGATGGAGAGGTGATGTCAAGACAATTTCAGTTTGCCAGACGAGAACAGGAGGACCGCATTGAATTAACATGATTTTCAGCATTAATTTTAATGTTTTCATTGGATTAAGATCACTGCCATAAGTAAAAATTTAAAACTGTTACAAAAGTCAAAGTATGTTAATGGGATACCCTTAAGGTTGAAAGAGGTATTGGACAATATTTTTACATTGTCATGAAATTTCATTTAAAGTAAATCCTTTAAATTTTAAAATTTAATAAAAAATAAACTTGGATTACCTTGATATAAATTTTTTAGTTGATATTGTATTTTTAGGAAGAAATTTCAAGACGATCAACAAGTTCTGTTTGCTACATACATATTCTTTTCAAATAATTTTCAAAAAATATTCTATAAGCGAAATATTGTGACATTTTTATATTGCTGTTTGAAATGTTCCTGGATGAGTATGAATGATTCATATCCCTTAGATTATCAAATCAACATTATATTTGAGTTTGAAATTAACCATCAAATATATCTCTGAATAAAGTCAAATTAAGTTATGCAAAATGTGGAAAAAACATTTGTTTTTGTTTATGGTGGTGACCTTGACCTGCTGAATATAAAAATGTCCTTTGATATTCGTATTACCTCTGTGATAGAAATCACTGCTATTTTTTGTGTCTCATCTGGACTGGTTCTATTATCAAATTTAAGCAAAATTAAGGACCAGTTAGCTTAAAGGACTAGGAACAATAAAAGTCTTGATTATGTCCCTTCCTCCTCCTAAGTTTGACAGAGAATGAAATATGACTTAAGAATCAAAACTGAAAGAAAAACTAAATCTAATGGTTCAAATTTACCTATAACAGGTGCTGTTTTGAAATTTTACCTTTCTCCATAAAATCACAATTTGACCTGAAAATTTGCAAATTATGCCAAATAACAGTAGGTTCTTTTGACAGAATGATCATGTACAAGTAAAACTAATTGAATGATTCCATAGTTCATGTGTCTTTAAAAAAAACCATTTGATGTGTAAATATTTAGTTTTTTTTTTTTCATAGATGGTGGTAATATGTGCTCAAAATGGGACATTTCTCCTATTTATCTGTGATTTTTTTTTTTNAAATGCTTTTTGAAAGATTCCGGTAATTTTGTTTCTCAACAGAAATATTATTTAGAATTTGTTAAAATCTTCTAAACATTATAAGATTAATGTCCAATTGATGTAATGTACTTCTTTGATTTTTTTTTGGGGGGGGGGGTCATTTTGGACCTTTACTGCACCTAGTCCTTTGGTTATTTATTGCTTTAAGCATAGAGACAGAAAATTGGTGCTTTATTATAGCAGTTTGCCATATGTTGCAAAAAGTTTTTTTTCTTCAAGAAAACAGATTTTTATTATTTTATTTTGACCTGAAACACATATTGAATTGTTTTGTGATATACTCAATAACCTTTTACATATGGCAGGTTTCGGAGTAATGTTCTAAAAGGGCAAATAAATTAGATATTGATTTATAAACCCTGTTGATATAAATACAAATGTACTGTAATGCTGAGAATGTCATACAGTTATATATATACTCTATTGTTCATGTAATCATGGTTACTAAAAAATGGAATTTATGACAACCAAAAACATTGTTTTTATTTTATTTATTTGATCTTTAATTTTACTTATGTGACCTTTACTTAAAGTATGGGAATCTAGGACATTTTTGACCGTGGTTCTCTAAGGGACAGACCATATTTTTTGTGTGAGGTGGGAGCTATGTTTTTCCCCTGAGACAGAAAAAATAATTTGACACAAAACATGAAAAGTCTAATTTTTGTGATTTTACCAAAATTTCTTGTTAAATGGGTGTTCCTGTAAAAAGAAAATAATTGACAAGCTAATTGTTAGATAATTTCCTTCTTTATATTACAACAGTAAGACCCCCTCCTGTACACTGATGATACATGGCCACTGTTATCATATTCTTAATCTGGAAAACTATTAATAGATTATCTTCTCAGTAGAGGTCATATTAACCTCTTGTACATCTTAACTGTTAAAGGTGTTATTGTAATGATGGATGTAAAATATATATATTTGTTAGGGGGAAAATAAATATGATTTTAATGTAATATGAGAAGGTTTTATACTTTTATTGGTTGTATTTTGTGATGTCTATCAGAATCTGGGAATCAGAAATGTAGTTTTTGGGAGTGGGATTAGCATTACTTATTTCATGAATATTAAATCAGCATTATGGAAAATTAGGACGAGACCTGCTACTTCATCCTACCTAATATTTTTATTTTTGATTGATTCTTTTTTTTTTTCACAAAAGACTTTAATATAACTTACATATAATGAAACATTTAATAGGTATGCCATTTGTTACCTATATCAATATTTAGAGTGTTTGAGCTTTCATGAATGAGTTTTGTTTATGTATTATATATAAATTTGTTATTAATTGCAATAATGAGTTGAATTATTTCACATGTTTAATTTAATTTGCCATAAGTATCCCAGTGAATATGTTTTATTTTTATTTTACCCTCCTGATTCAACCCCGTCATTTTGTTTTATTTAACCCACCAGTTTCAATTCCGTCATGTCTCTCCATTATTTAACATTTTAATTCATTAAAATTTTAAAGGACTTAATTTTTGTTGTTGATTTAATGGATTTGTTGTTTTTTTCGTGTGCAGTATGATAAATAAATAATTTGTTTTCAAGTAATATCTCTCTTTTGAATCTCACTGCCTATATCATATTTGTCTGAATTAGTATCATATATTTTGCTTCACTGTTAATTAAGTTCTGTTTATAATTATAAAGTGTCGTTAATTTGATTGACGAGTGTGGATTTCTCAGAGCAGTATTGCTTCGAAGGCCTAGACTGAGATTTGGGATGTGATGAGAAATCCATTTCAAGCAAAACATATCAATGATTGTATGTTTTATCAAAAATAATCACTGCCGTCAATATAACGTCACATGAACATATAGAAATGAACGATAATATGTTCGTATCATGCATGTTTCTTGATAATTGATATTAACGAGTGTAAATATCATAGAGGAAAATTTACATATTTTCGATAAAACCGTTTACTTTTTGTCATGTTATTATCATGTGATATAAAGTGTCTGATATGAACATCGAAAAAAAACTCTGCATAGTCATATACAATGCTATATTCATAGTAGGTCAGTTTATAGTGTGAAAAATAAACTACATCCACAAAAAAAACATTTTCATTAAAAATTTATCTGAATTTCAAGTATAGCATAGCATAGCAGATAAAGAAACTATGAAAATGGGGAGCATGATATCTTTTTGTGAGTGTAAAAAAATCAAAAAAATCTGGATAAGCATTTTCCCAATATATTGTAGAAAGTATTGACAATTTCTAAACTGAATATCAATTGTGAACCTTTACCTAATATTTTCAGAAATTCAGTTCCATGTTTATTACATAGGTTGTATTAAACAGAACTCACAAATCTTACTGGAAATATACACTGGTTGCATAGGTGTTAATTACATGTTAATTACCATGTTATTTCAGCCTCAGAATTGTGTAAATTAGCTAAATATTGTACATGTAATGTTCAAATTTAATTTTATCAAATGGATATTTTTTTTGTATGGGTTGTATACCATAGTTTATATGATATTTTAAAAAAAACAAAATGGTATTTTTGTTGGATGATTTTGTGACTAGTATACATGTAAAAACATATTTTTTAAATTTTAAGATTAATGTGTATTTTAATAAATGTAAAGACAGAATTGCATAAAGATATGTTTTATTGTAAATCCTCGTTGCTTCCAAATTTCTTATTTTAAATATTTTAGCTAAGATAAAACTGTTACAATTTAAATTGTGCACAGGTATGTAATTATTGACCCATGTAATAGTATATTTGAGCAGGTGTATAATTAAATGTGATTATCATATTGTTAAAATAGTCTGTACACCAAAGATTTTATACTTTTGTACAATAACAGGTCACAGAGTATTGTGTATAAGTTTTGATTGGTATTAGTACAAGTCAAAATTATATATTTTTTTATTTGTACCAGTACAAAGCTAAAGAAATAAAATATTTTTTTTATTGGTACCAGTACAAGGCCAAATGAAAGTAAATATTTTTTATTGGTACCAGTACAAGGCCAAATGAAAAAAAAATATTTGACATCAACCACAAACAGGTTTTAGATTTTGTTACTTTGAAAAAAAGAAAAGAAAAAAAAACGACAATTAAAATATGTAAATCTTCAATTGCATTAATTTTGGGGCATAGATAATTTCTGATAATACTTTGACATATGTACTTGTATGCATTGTAGGACCTGGAAAAAAGCAATAATCTTAACTTAATTATATAACTGTTTTTATATTGCTACATAGTCGTCAATTGTGATATTAAATGATTTTTTATGCTGGTAGCAATATGTATTTTGATTGATGGTCAATAAAAATGTAAGATGTAAGATTGCCATTGATTAATTTTATAGCTTTATAGCACAAACATGATTTGGTCATGTAGAATACCATGATATTGTACATCCTGTATTTTCACATTTCGTTTACAGTCAAACCTGCTTTAGTGACCACCTTTATAAAGTAAGAACTTGTGTTATGTGACCTTAATTATAAGTTCCATTCACAGTGTATTTCATGTAAATTAAACCTGTATTAAGTGACCACCTGTCTTGTGTGACCATATTTCACTGTTCCCTTGAAAGGTCACATAAGACAGTTTTGATTGTACATGTATATCTTATCCTGTGTATAAAATACTCATCTGGACTGCTAATTAATTTGGCCTTGAATATAAAATATATATAGATCATTCAAAAAATATAAAATGTCTGTACTGGAAAAAAAAAATTTTGAAATATTTTTGGTTTTTAGTTTCCTAATTTTGTTTCAATTTTTTTTTTGGTCAGTCTAAAATTATGTGATTGCTACGAATTGATAAAAAATATTGATTGTTATACAAATCCCTGGTACTAGATTAATCTTGGTTGTGAGTTTAATTGTTTAAAATGGAATTTATTAAATGTGTAGTGTCTGCAATTTCATTTTTTTTTACTTAAATATTTGAATCAGGAATATATTAAAAACATAAATTAACACCAAATAATAAACAGTTTTGAAAATATAAAGTCAATCTTTTCTCGATTTATTCCATTAAAACATCACAAGAAACTTGTTCTATCCTCACTTTAATGTCTTGACATAGATGCTTCGCTTGACATTCCACTGTGCAGACCTACATTTAATATTGATTGAACAAAAAGTGGGGGAAGTGGTGGTGGATGGAAAAAAATACTCTTTTATGTTGTATCAGTATTTTAATGGATTTTCTTAGAAAAAAGAATAGAAAAAGAAGTTTTATCAAGATACAATTCAACAAGAATCAACAAAAGGCATCAACATGACAGTTGGTTGGGGAGTAAAAGAATATTCTGAGGTTTCTTTGAACAAGAGATAATACTGAAATGACCTAATATTCCATATCCCTTTATATTTTGGCATTTGCATACAGAAAGTTTTTTTTTAATTTCTTCAGTGTAATTTTAAAATACAATAATTTTTAAACATATATTAATACATAGAAACATATACCATCAGAATATACTTGTATACCTACAGAAAAAGACATACACTTTCATAAATTGTTTATACTTACTACAATATATACATGTTTACCCCTTTATCCATATTACATCATCAGTATTTATCTGTCAGTTATTATCTAGATCATTAATAATTAGTGATAATAGCATTATCATCAACAGATTAATGTCACTTAATTAATAATAATAGCTAGATTATCAATAGATATACATCGTAAAAACTTTGTTGTTTTTTGGTATCTTTTCAATGTAGGGGCTGTTGTGGTCGTATGGTAGTTGGATTTACAACTACCTGCGCAATCAGTGCCTATCACCACTAAAGTTGTGAGTTCAAACCCTGTTCACGACGAGGTGTACTCGATACAACATTATGTGATAAAGTTTGTCGGTTACTTGCGACAGGTCGGTCGTTTTCTCCGGGTACTCCGGTTTCCTCCACGATATAAATGCAATATTGTTGAAAGTTGCATTTATGACCATAAGCATCAACATCATTTCAACGTTTATCGTTTCACTGCAAAAAAATGAAGGAAAAACAATTCTGAAAATTACAAACAGTACCCCTTTTAATAAAATTATAATGATAAATTGTGTATGTCCAAAACACTAGGTAAAAGACTGCACTTAGTAGATACTGATATATATCAGTACAATATATACATGTATAACTTATAATGGTTGTCTGCACACACCACTAATTATATCTAATATAAGTATACTATGTTGACATATAGATTTTTGTTATTGTGCTTTGATTTTGATATTAAAAATTGATAATTGTTTTTTTTTTTTCACTTGACTTTGAATCGGTTACATATTCATGTAGGAGCCATGGTGGTCGTAATTGTATGGTAGTTGGATTTTCAACTACCTGTGCAATCAGTATCACCATTAAAGTTGTGAGTTCGAATCCCACTCATGGCAAGGTGTACTTGACACAACATTATGTGATAAAATTTGTCAGTGACTTGCGGAAGGTTGGTGGTTTTCTCAGATACTCCGGTTTCATCCACCAATAAAACTAACCACCACAATATAACTGAAATATTGTAGAAAGTGGCATTAAACACCATAACCCTAATCCCATATCCATGTAATGTCCTCTAGTTTATATATGCTGTGTCATTTAATAACATTATTTTATGGTAGCCCAAACAGCCATGTTCATGCTCCTCTCAGATACAGAAGATTGTGGGTTTTATCTATGTAGGCTATACAGTGTTTGCTACTTTTCTGCTAAATGCAACATTAAGGAGTAAAAGTAAAGACTGCTTAGCTTGTAGTTAGGATAATGTGTTCCAGTGGTGCAAAATATCTGATAATGTGTTCCAGTTGTGCACAATATCTAATAATGTGTTCCAGTGGTGCAAAATATCTAATAATGTGGTGCAAAATATCTGATAATGTGTTCCAGTGGTGCACAATATCTAATAATGTATTCCAGTGGTGCAAAATATCTAATAATATGTTCCAGTGGTGCAAAATATCTAATAATGTGGTGCAAAATATCTAATAATGTGTTCCAGTGGTGCACAATATCTAATAATGTGTTCCAGTGGTGCAAAATATCTAATAATGTCGTGCAAAATATCTAATAATGTGTTCCAGTGGTGCAAAATATCTAATAATGTATTCCAGTGGTGCAAAATATCTAAATGTTGACCAACTCAGACATTGTCTCATCAAAAAGTAACTTGTTTTCACCATTATTTTCTTGGCTGTCAATTTATTTTTATCCATGGAGGTCTTGCACTTACACTAGTAGCACACCTTGTGTTACTCTTGTTACAAATCCAGTGATAAGTCATGAATGAGGAAACTGCTTGTGATGCAGATATTCTGTAACAGTTTACCAAGTCATGTTGGAAACTAAAACTTTGGAAGTGATGACTTCCAATTTAACCACTAAAAACCCTTGGTTCAATAGCTTGTTAGAATCACATCTCTATCAAGGAAATCATGGTAGACATCACAAGCTTGTAAGAATCACATCTCTATCAAGGAAATCGCGGTAGACATCACAAGCTTGTTAGAATCACATCTCTATCAGGACATCATGGTAGACATCACAAGCTTGTTAGAATCACATCTCTATAAAGGAAATCATGGTAGACATCACAAGCTTGTTAGAATCACATCTCTATCAAGGAAATCATGGTAGACATCACAAGTTTGTTAGAATCACATCTCTATCAAGGAAATCATGGTAGACATCACAAGCTTGTTAGAATCACATCTCTATCAGGACATCATGGTAGACATCACAAGCTTGTTAGAATCACATCTCTATCAAGGAAATAATGGTAGGCATTACAAGCTTGTTAGAATCACATCTCTATCAAGGAAATCATGGTCGACATCACAAGCTTGTTAGAATCACATCTCTATCAAGGAAATCATGGTAGACATCACAAGCTTGTTAGAATCACATCTCTATCAAGGAAATCATGGTCGACATCACAAGCTTGTTAGAATCACATCTGTATCAAGGAAATCATGGTAGGCATCACAAGCTTGTTAGAATCACATCTCTATCAAGGAAATCATGGTCGACATCACAAGCTCGTTAGAATCACATCTCTATCAAGGAAATTATGGTAGGCATCACAAGCTTGTTAGAATCACATCTCTATCAAGGAAATCATGGTAGGCATCACAAGCTTGTTAGAATCACATCTCTATCAAGGAAATCATGGTAGACATCACAAGCTTGTTAGAATCACATATCTATCAAGGAAATCATGGTAGACATCACAAGCTTTTGAATATTGTATCAACTACAAGAGATATACTACAACATGTAGGTGCTACTTGAATGTTGCTACATAAAAATGGAAAATTCCCAATGAGAAAATTGAAATAATTTATATTGTGGTAAAGTTTCTGTCACTGTAAATGTATAGGTGTAGGTAAAGCATCTATGGTCATGCTGAAATCTTATCTCTAGTGATACATGATATACTTTTGACTAACATATTATACTAATATGTTTTTTCCCCATAATATAAGTAATTTTAACTTATCAAAATAATTCTTCTTTATAAAAACATAACTATTACCACTATACTGTGTTCTGATAGACAACATTGTTTTCTTAATACCCATTTGTGAGAACATATTTGTAAACATGTTCTTTGTCACAGAGGCATTTGTTTTGGTGAACAGCAGCATTTTTACATAACATTATAGTCTCGCCTAGATTTAGTAGGGAAGGAGATGTACACACAAAAAAAGAAGGAAACCAGTCACATGTTGAGTGCCTAATGTATAGACAGACACCGTCGTGGTCGTGATCGTATGGTAGTTGGATTTACAACTTCCTTTGCAACAGTGCCTATCACCAGTAACGTTGTGAGTTCGAACCCCGCTCAGGGGAGGTGTACTCGATACAACAATATGTGATAAAGTTTGTCAGTGACTTGCGACCGGTGGTTTTCTCTGGGTACTCTGGTCTCCTCCACCAATAAAACTGACCGCCACGATATAACTGAAATATTGTTGAAAGTGGCCTTAATTCACTATAAGCCAAACATAATGTAGACAGTCAGTGCATAGAAATAAACAATGTTGTGGTACATCTTAGTTTTCTACATAGAGCTTGTTTTCTAACTATTCATTCTCAGTCATGTTAACAACAAAATGTATCATCTTGTAATTCCATCATTTCACTTGTTAAAATGCAGTATTCTCGTAAAATTTCTAATTTAAGATATCATCTTAGAAACACAGCGACCAACAAAGGATCTCTCAAAGGAACATTTTCCCCCACTATGTCTAATATTATTGTGGTCATATAATTTTGTATGAATTCTGTCTAGCCAAAAATACTTCTAACAAAAGGTCAATGTCCTTAAAATATATTATACCACTGCCCTAACAAAGTCGAGCGCTGATAAATAAGTTAACATATATCAGTAAGAATTGGGCTTACGACCTTACAGTTTTATAGGGCGTACCATCCTTGTGTAAATAGGGCACTGGTGCACCTGTAATTACGTTCTATATACACACAGGTAATTGATATAAATAACATATTATTCAGTTATGCCATCTTGTAAATTCACTACAGTATGTTTCTTTGAACTTTAAAACAGATGAATATATCATACCCTTACCAGACATTTTAATTATTTTAACAGCTGAAAAATAAACCACGCAAGAAATGTATTTTTCTAACTGGTAAATTAAGCGTTCGTTAAAAAATTGGAATTTCAAAACTTGTTCGGATATTATATGTAATATTATGTATAACTGTCTCAGCAAGAGATTGCTTCGTTACTGCTTGATGTCCAGCGAACAGTATTTGCGCTATATTCAGGACGAGAACAAGTTCAGTAATAAATATTTTAAAACCTACTTCCCACCATCAAGAGCGCTCCTCCCCATATCGACCACCCGGGGACGCAATGAACAGCTCTGTGGGGTTGAGCCATGAGAACCTTCACAAGTAGTCAGTCTCAATAAGAGCAATGTAATAGATAGAAAATACTTTTACAGCTTAGTATGGTATAGTCCAGTAGTCAAATCATTTTTAAAATTAATTTCATGAGTAGTAAAGTATGTTTACATGGTCAACATTTTCCCTCAAATTCGCATCAAACTTCTTCTGTGCACCTGTTTTAAGCACATATTAGACATTCGTAAACACCTACCAAATCGTCTTTGAAAACATGTTAAGACTGTCAAATTTGTTTTAGAAACAGGTGCACAGGAAAGTTTTGAAGGAATTTGTTGACCATGTAAACGCACATAGCGTTGAACGACGATCATGACTCCTTTCTTTAAGTTTTCATCTGTTACTTTTAGTCGTATGATATGCTACGTAGCTGTGAATCATGCTACGTAGCTGTGAATCATGCTACGTTTTGGCTCGAGGGTGGTATCATGTCGTGTCTTCACTTCTGTCAGTGTACCAATAACCTTTTTTTTTTATCGATAATAAAGTGAAAAACAAAAAATACCGAACTAACGGAATAGTTCCAAAGTCGATCGGAGGGACCCGGGTGGCTCAATGAGTTAGGTCGCTGGATCTAACAACTCATACAAGCCAATCACCAATACGGCGTGGGTTCGCGCCCGGCTTTGTAAATTACAAAAAAAGCTGCACTCGACTCGCAACCGCAAGTGATAAAGTTTACCAGTTGCTTGCCCATGGTCGGTGGTTCTCTCCGGGTACTCCGGCTTCCTCCACCTCTAAAACTGGTCGCCATGATATAGCTGAAATATTGTTGAAAGTGGCGTTAAACACTAAAAATCAAATCAACCAAAGTCGATCGGTACATCGATACCTCAAACACATATTCATGACTGCTCACTTTCCTCGCTTGGTACAGGCATTTAATAAAAAGAGGCCCTGTTAAACTAGCTTTATGGACAGAAACCTCTCCTCTTAGTGAAACGATGTCGGGCACCTAATAAGAGAGAGACTAAAGCTTAGTAGTTTTATATTGTGAATTGTGAAATATGAACTCCATACCATTGATGACCATTGGTGTCAAATTTGAGGAAAATGTCAATAAATGAGGCAGATGAAGCTGTTTCTGTTGTTTCGTTTATCTCGAGTTCTTTGGGGATGTACTAATGGAATCCAATTAGCAAAGTTTGGATTGTTAATTGACAGAACATAATCGATATGTCTAAACGTGAGATTAATTAAGACATTAGTTTCTGTAATTCCATTGTCTCGCATAGGTTTTGTAGAGAATCTGCCGCATGGAAATACATTAAAAGATCGACAATGAGTGGGGCACAGTTTGTTCCCATTGCGATTGCGATGATTAGTTGAAAAATATGCCCCTCGAAAAAGAGTCAACTTATTTTACTTAAAATCAAGACAAATACCAAGTTACAATACTTACCGAACAATTACATAAAGAAGGGTTCCACGACTCTACCGAACAATTACATAAAGAAGGGTTCCACGACTCTACCGAACAATTACATAAAGAAGGGTTCCACGACTACTCAAATATCTGTTTTATAGACAGTTGTCGACAGACGCTTGATATTCCATGTACTAGATGAAACAATTGATATTTCCCGCGAATGAGCATTACACTTGATGAAAAAGTAGTGACGTCGCCATACATTTTGTATGTTTCTGCTTGAGTGATTCAATAGATCTAAGTAATTACTAATTAAAGTATTTTTTAACATATTCACGATTTAAGCTAAAGTTCTGTTTGTTGAAATGTTTGAAATTGTGAATGAACAAAAAAATTAATCAGACATGTCAAAATAAATAGCAGTGTCAAACTTCCGGTGCACCTGATATCACCCCCGGTTTTTGTGAGGTTCATGTCGAGGTTCATGTCGCTCAATCTTTAGCTTTCTATGTAGTGATTTGTAGATCATTTCTTGCCTTTTTGTTCTTTTTCTTTTAGCCGTTGTTTTGTCTGTCCTTCAATTTACGGCTTCTAATTATCCCTTAGGTATCTTCATACTTGTCTTATGAAATACAGATTATACATTCATATAATACTAAAAGTTTGTACAAAGAAACTTATTACATACATATTTAATACAAAAATAACAAAAAACGGTGAACAAACCATTAGAATTCTCTATACGACAATGGAAACAAGCTTTTTCTGAAGTCGCACATTAACACGTATAATTATTTGAGCAAATATCAGTACAACCAATCAAAATCTCCAAAGTCACATGATATAAGGTCGTCATCATATCCAATCACGTGCGTGGTGATTAAATAGAAAGTAGCGTTTGTGAAGATACATAACCATGGAAGTTATTATATTAACATAACATTAATCTTTAAACGTAAAGTTAGCAGTGTTAATAGGCTAAAGCATTTATGTTTTCGAGGCGAGCTTGATTCTTCCGTCTTTTATGTATTGTCTGGTATTCAAGGAACAAAGGTATATGTACATGTATATAGTTGTTTATGGTGACATTTCATTATATACAATAAACGCATTGGGACATGCCATATAGTCTGGAATCGTTCGGGGAACCATGAATTGATACATTTATGAATACAATTGAGTTTCCCCCCTCATTTTTTTAACACAACGTCGCCATTCAAGTCCATTCCAACAATTTCTTCGCCGCTTAATTTAAATTCACAGACGGCAACAGCTTTGATGGGATCACTATTGGGTTGTGTTCCATGAAGCGTGGCAGTTTGAGGATCACCGTCATCGGTGGTAAGGAAAAGAGCCAATGTGTTGGCATCTGTGTGTTTTCTTTGTCGGTTGATATGGTATTCAGCCCAACCTGTAATAGAAAACGAGAGTTTATATTGTATTTACGTGTTCATTTGTTGCACATTACAGCATACGGGTGTACTCGATACAACATTATGCTATAAAGTTTGTCAGTGACCTGCGTCAGGTCGGTTGCTTTCTCCGTGTAGTCCGGTTTCCTCCACCAATAAAACTGATCAACACGATATAGCTGAAATATTGTTGAAAGTGGCGTTAAACACCATAGCCATAGCCCATTACAGCGCACAAACGGTTTGTATCTGTACATGATTGAGGAGCTAATATGCTAAATTGAGCTGCACTATTTCATAACATACATTTGTAAGGTGATTTTTATTTCTTAAATATGTAACAAAAATAGACTCGACAGTATATATTGAACAAATTTTGACCAGTGATAAAATAATTTAGTCCATTAATTATTATTTAATTTATTATGCAGTTCATGGGCAGTTTCGTCTACACTTTAAGGAACGGGTTAATGATGCATGCATTCTTTGCCTGTGCATATATTAGGCAATTAAAAACATCTTACCATCTCCCTTTTTACCGGGTTCAACCTCCTCCCATACTTCTGGTAACAAGTTGTCAATCAGACTGACCATCTTGAAAAGTTATCTAGAAAAAAAATTGATATTTATAAACATGGTCAGCATAATATCACTTATTATTTTAACCCCGGTTTTTTCCTTACAATAAATTGACCAGTGTAGTAAGTTTGCTTTGGTTTTGTGGTGTTTAACGCCACTTTCAACAATATTTCAGTTCTGTCGTGGTTGTCAGCTATATTGTGGCGGTCAGTTTTAGTGGTGGAGGAAACTGGAGTACTGTAGAAAACCGCAGATCTGTCGCAAGTCACTGACAAACTTTATCACATAATGTTGTATCAAGTACATCTCGCCTGAGAGAGATTCGAACTCACCATGTTTGTGGTGATAGGCACTGATTTCAAAGATCGTTATAAATCCAACTACCATACGATCACGACCACGACAGCCCCCAGTGTAGTAGGATCTATTCCACAATGTCGAAAAGTTTCCTGCATAAGTAGATGTGTTGTTTCTGAAGATTACTCACGCCGTAAATGTCAAGTAAACAAAGAGGAAAAATTAGCTGTAAGATACTTTGTCATAACTGTAACTACATCTATTCTAAATAAACAGTAGGTAAGTATATAAGTAACAGATAATGGATGCTGTGTGTCAGTATATACAACGAATTAGCATTCATCAGATGCTGTGTGTCAGTATATACAACGAATTAGCATTCATCAGTGCTCGTTTTCCTAGTTTGAATCTGAATCCACATCTGGTATCGTATTGATAATAGTTTCTTTTACACATCTCGACGTACTTATTATTACAATTTACACAATACCTATAATTTCATCATTTGTCATAAATAACTGACTACACACTGTTAACAGGTATTCACTAAGGTAGCTAAATAACTGACTATACACTGTTAACAGGTATTCACGAAGGTAGCTAGATAACTGACTACACGCTGTTAATAGGTATTCACGAAGGTAGCTAAATAACTGACTACACACTGTTAACAGGTATGCACGAAGGTAGCTAAATATCTGACTACACACTCTTAACAGGTATTCACGGAAAGTAGCTAAATAATTGACTACACACTGTTAACAGGTATTCACAGAAAGTAGCTAAATAATTGACTACACAAAGTTAACGGAGATTCACGGAAAGTAGTTAAATAACTGACTACACAATGTTAACAGGTATTAACGGAAAGTAGCTAAATAGCTGACTACACACTGGTAACAGGTATTCATGGAAAGTAACTAAATAACCGTCCACACAATGTTAATAGGTATTCGCGGAAAGTAGCTAAATAACTGACTACACACTGTTAACGGGTATTCACGAAGGTAGCTAAATAACCAACTACACAATGTTAATAGGTATTCGCGGAAAGTAGCTAAATAACTGACTACACAATGTTAACAGGTATTCACGGAAAATAGCTAAACAACTGACTACACACTATTAACGGGTAATCACGGAAAGTAGTTAAATAACTGACTACACATTGTTAACAGGTATTCACGGAAAATAGCTAAATAACTGACTACACACTGTAAACAGATATTCACGGAAAGTAGCTAAATAACTGACTACACACTGTTAACGGGTATTTACGGAAAGTAGCTAAATAGCTGACTACACAATGTTAACATGTATTCACGGAAAGTAGCTAAATAGCTGACTACACACTGGTAACAGGTATTCATGGAAAGTAACTAAATAACAGTCTACACAATGTTAATAGGTATTCGCGGAAAGTAGCTAAATAACTGACTACACACTGTTAACAGGTATTCACGAAGGTAGCTAAATAACCAACTACACAATGTTAATAGGTATTCGCGGAAAGTAGCTAAATAACTGACTACACAATGTTAACAGGTATTCACGGAAAATAGCTAAATAACTGACTACACACTGTTAACAGGTATTCACGGAAAGTAGTTAAATATCTGACTACACATTGTTAACAGGTATTCACGGAAATAGCTAAATAACTGACTACACACTGTAAACAGATATTCACGGAAAGTAGCTAAATAACTGACTACACACTGTTAACATGTATTTACGGAAAGTAGCTAAATAGCTGACTACACAATGTTAACAGGTATTCACGGAAAGTAGCTAAATAGCTGACTACACAATGTTAACAGGTATTCACGGAAAGTAGCTAAATAGCTGACTACACAATGTTAACAGGTATTCACGGAAAATAGCTAAAAAACTGACTACACAATGTTAACAGGTATTCACGGAAAGTAGCTAAATAGCTGACTACACAGATGTTAACAGGTATTCACGGAAAGTAGTTAAATAACTGCCAAGGTACTGTTAATGAAGTTATGCCCTATGATTTTCTTGTTCCCAATGAATTTTGAATTATGTGGCTTTTTAATCATTTGACTTTTAGCGTACCTAATGATGGTTATTCTTATTTAAGATTGGAACAAGTTTTTGTTATATCCGTATCCTTCCTTATGGAAAAACTACCTGCATCCACAGAAACAAAATTTGTGAAAGCCAATTGTCGTGTATTAGAGCGGTGTACGAACTGTTTTTAAATATATTTAAAATACATTTTGTATTTTGATTTATTCTATCGTATGCGAATCTGATCATCAAAATAAATGTTATGTTATTTAAAATAGACTACAAATTTCTTTTCAAATGGATAATGGTTTGAATATATTAAATTTACATGAATCATATCGGCATACTTACAAAACATTGGTATCCAAACAGTTAACAAGTAACAAGGAGGCAATAAATAATCTATAATGTATTATATTTGTTTTAGCATTATCTTAGCTGTTTTACAACATGTTGTAGATGGTAGAGTTACGGCTTACATTACATCGAGTTATAGCAAATTGTATCTAGTTCATTTCGCTAATTGCGTTTTAAGAGACATAAAGTATCCTTAATATAAATTAAGATAGCAAAACAAAGACAAAAAAAATTACAATGGAAAAAAATCCGTCAGAACAAAATTGAAAACGTAACGAAATTAAGTTACATCAATCATAAGTGTTCACTTACGTTCAACCAGTTATATATTTTGTTATATCCTTTATTTGTAATACCAATCCTTCCTATTCTTACTTCTTGTTGTAGTTAGACAGATCGAGCACTGAAGCACGTGTTTGTAATTGACTACAATAGTATTTCTTCTGTATACTGAATGGAAGAAAAACAACAAGTAAGATTGTTTTACACGTGTCTATAGTATCGTTATGTTGGTAATTAATCACAAATTCTATTGTAATGTACTACAACGAACTGTAGATGCAGACTGGATTTCTGGAATGTGCAATGTGGTAGTGACTATTCCCTACGTTCCTACAACCCCCTTGTGTCAGTATACACCTCAACAATAATTAGAAATTCTTTAACATTTTTTGTGAGTTAATTTTCATAGCGTATTTACTAGGAATTTATTACCACGCAGAAATGTATATACAACTTTTAATTAAGGACTACTGCTGTTTTATCATAAATGTTATTAATTATAATTTATTACGTGTCTGCATCTTATTCTTGAACACGTCAAATTAAATGGAAACATCTTAAGCACCGAGTAATAATAAACAACATTTTACGTATGGTTGGTTGTTCTTCAAGTAAAATAACACCACACTCGATCCAAATGCCTTTGGCAGACGACACAAACAAAACAACACGACATTCGAACCAACTGCCGTTGGAAGGCGACACAAACAAAATTACACCATAGTCGATCCAAATACCTTTGACAGACGACTCAAACAAAATTACATCACATTCGATCCAAATGCCTTTGGCAGACGACACAAACAAAAGGCGACACTAACAAAATGACACCATAGTCGATCCAAATACCTTTGGCAGACGACTCAAACGAAGTTACATCACATCCGATCCAAATGCCTTTGGCAGACGACACAAACAAAACAACACGACATTCGAACCAAATGCCTTTGGCAGACGACACAAACAAAATGACACCATAGTCGATCCAAATACCTTTGGCAGACGACTCAAACAAAATTACATCACTTTCGATCCAAATGCCTTTGGCAGACGACACAAACAAAGCAACACGACATTCGAACCAAATGCCTTTGGAAGGCGACACAAACAAAATTACACCATAGTCGATCCAAATACCTTTGACAGACGACTCAAGCAAAATTACATCACATTCGATCCAAATGCCTTTGGCAGACGACACTAACAAAATTACACCATAGTCGATCCAAATACCTTTGGCAGATGACTCAAACGAAATTACATCACATCCGATCCAAATACCGTTGGCAGACGACACAAACAAAACAACACAACATTCGAATCAAATGCCTTTGGCAGACGACACAAACAAAATGACACCATAGTCGATCCAAATACCTTTGGCAGACGACTCAAACAAAATGACACCATAGTCGATCCAAATACCTTTGGCAGACGACTTAAACAACATTACATCACTTTCGATCCAAATGCCTTTGGCAGACAACACAAACAAAATGACACCATAGTCGATCCAAATACCTTTGGCAGACGACTTAAACAACATTACATCACTTTCGATCCAAATACCTTTGGCAGACGACACAAACAAAATTACACCATAGTCGATCCAAATACCTTTGGCAGACGACTTAAACAACATTACATCACTTTCGATCCAAATGCCTTTGGCAGACGACACAAACAAAATAACACTACAGTCGACCCAAATGCCTTTGGCGTACGACACAAACAAAATAACACCACATTCAAACCAGATGCTTTTGGCAGACGACACAAACAAAATGACACCATAGTCGATCCAAATACCTTTGGCAGACGACACTAACACAATTACACCACAGTCGATCCAAATGCCTTTGGCAGACGACACCAGCAAAATAATACCACAGTCGAACCAAATGCCTACGACAAACGACACACAAAAAAAATACTACAGTCGCTTTAAAGGTCTTCGACAGATGACACAAACAAAATAACGCCACAGTCGCTTCAAAGACAGACGACAAAAACAAAATAACACAAAAGTCGATCCAAATGCCTACGACAGTCGCCACAAATCAAATATCATAACAGTCGATCAAAATGTCTTCGAAAGACGACGTACAAGCACCTCGGTCTAAGTTTTATAGTTGTTATTGATTTTACGATATGCTATTTAAATCATTTCATTTGCGTATCAGCGACAATCGAGCGACTGCTACGTCATTTTCGTGTGAACATTCGCATTAACGCCGCATTAAGAAAAGTAAGTTGATCTCGTCAATATGCAATTATCAGAAACAAATGTTTTGTATTAATAAACAAACAAACAAAAATAGCCAAAAATTTCCTTTTCCTTTTTATATAAATTTGACATCCATTTTCCCTCTGATTTCTTATTTTTGAAATCGATATTATCGACAATTTTTAGAAATCGACTAGCAAGTTCTTAGAACAAGCATATTACCAATGGGAAGCCGGCCATTCTTTGATAAGCAAACAATTACATCACAATGCCTTTAATAGTATTTGCATCCAGCCAACTAATGCACAACAGTACGATATAAATAAACAAACGTTTTTGTCACGTTTCTCTGATTTATACATCAGAACTTTCTAGAAACGCAACAATTACTATTTTGATTAGTGTTCAGCTCGCTGATTGCTCATCTTTCATAATTATAGTGTTTAATGAGTTTTAAAGGCACTGTTGTTTACCGTCTATTGTCGGTAACTACATTTGATATACGTCCCAATAAAACAATAAAGATATAACCAGGTAATGCCAATTAAACAACTACAAAGAGAATGCTACCAAATGTTTTATATTTACAGACAAATGCAATCTTTGTGTACGTGTTAATATTCTGTTTTTTTTTCATCATCTATTTCAAGTAGATTTATTTGTAAAAAGTAGGGGTCGTCGTGGTCGTGATCGTATGGTAGTTGCATTTATAACTGCATATGCAATCAGTGCCTATCACCACTACCGTTGTGAGTTCGAATCCCGCTCAGGAGAGATGTACTAGATATAACATAATGTGATAAAAATTTGTCAGTGAACTTGCGACAAGTCGGTGGTTTTCTCTAGGTAATTCGGTTTCCTCCACCAATAAAACTGACCGTCACGGTATAACTGAGATATTGTTGAAAGTGGCGTTAAACATCATAACCCTAACTCTAAAATGTATGATAATCTACAGATTCCTTTTCTTTCTCAACAAAATCTCGTTGGGGAATACTGGACTTACATAGATTCTATAGAACATTAGAAGGAACGTAATGATTTCAATACCCTATTAGTTAAACACCCAGGGTTTTATTCCTTAACTTCAAGAGCACAGAGGTTCACAAAATGTCAGCTAAAGACAGGAAACCATTAGTATTGTCATTGAAATACAAATAATGATAGAATACCCTCAAGAAAATGCCGAACATTATTACACACATTATTATAAGGATTATGTCTCGCATAGTCATTTTTTACAATGATGTTTCTCAAAATTTGGTTTACTCTACATTCATCTTATATTCCGTTGTTTCCCAATAGTATTCATGAGTATTGAGATATCATGATTTACTTATTGGTTCTTATGCATAAAGCAAACAAGTATCCAGCTTTGTGAAGAGAATATGCTAAATACGCTACAAATAGTATATTCAAAGGGAGGCTTAATGTTATTTTATTATCATCAACACTGAGATGTACTTACAGCTATAGCACAAAGGTAGTAATAAATATCACTAGAAAGAGAAATCATTGAATGCATTAATACACGTGTTACATATTTTATACCTCTAGCTACAAAAAATGTAATTACTTACTACAATATATTGGTAAGGAAAACAGTATGGCTCATAATGGGTAATAAAAAGGATTAATTCAAATGTCTTATTGTTGTAGATCAAAAACACAACCCCATACATAGGGGAGGCGGTGGGGGCAACTTGTCTGTACTTCATTCGTAGAAACATGAATGTAGATAAAAATGACAATTCGTCCCAAAAACGAGTGCCCCATGTTTGGAGAAGCCAATGCTCTCGGGACATTAAAAGCAAATCGCACCATCTCCTTGGGGCACGTTTGTTAGAAATAATTGGTAGCGTATTGCAAGAAATCATTCCAACTATTCCCATTGCCTCCCCTCTTTTACGTGTGGCAATCAAAACGTCCACCCATGTGCCCTCCTTATAACATATATGATTTACAGTTAATCTTGTCCTCGATATGAATAACACTGACATTTCGTTCGCTTGATGTTAAACAATAATTCTTGGTGAAAGTGGGATACAGACAAAACACATGTCAATTTATTTATCAAATGATTTGTTTTTCTGTGATTCGTCATCTCACAGTCACGGTAAAGTGCAGATGAAAGAATTCGTTGTTGCACCCTTGTCATGTTTAAAACAAGACTTAGAGAAGCTCTCCAATATAGTTTAGAGTACTTATCATTTATCACCCTAGTAAAAAACCGATATCGTAACAGTAATCTTTCACACAAGCATCAACGCGGGGAGCACTAATTCTTAAAGACGTTATCCTTATACACAATAATATCAAGTCATCTTTCTTAAGTGCAGTTCAATTAGGCAATAATTTATATATTGTTGTAGATAATGGGTTTTCTCTAAAGTTTTAAAAGTATATTTATGTTGGAAATATTAAAATAGCTAATATAACTGATTAATGTAAAGGATGTGATTCTACTTAAGTTTTTTTTTTCTAATTTAAAACAACAAAGGATTACTCTTCATCTCTCTCCAGAAGCAAATTTGATAGTTAAGCATAACATGTTATAGAGACTTATCAAAGCAAAGAATTGTTGAAAGTGACGTTAAACACCATAGACCACCATCAAAGCAAATTATTTCTATCATAATAGTGAAAAATGTAAGAAAAATGCATGACATGTTCAGGGCACGTAGTCTCTGTTGGTTGTCCACTTTCTGATCAATAATTGCCAAATAAAGTCATCCAACGAGGGACATATTCTTTTTATAGTTTTTGATATGTGCGTATGTGTGTTGCTTTACACTACGACAGTTGCACTGGAACGCTAAAAAGAGTTTGAAGATATCAAAGGGCTAATAAGAATCTGTAAATCGAAGAAGGACAGACAACACAATGGCCAAAAGAAAAAGGACAAAGGACCTACACATACTGGTATAACCAAGTCTCCAGTTATTCAAAATGTCTTGAAATTGTAGAGAAAACATAAAATATATATTTATCAAAAACAAAAACAAAAAGTTTATTATAAAGTTTATTAAACAGCAACATATATCAAATGGTGGATATCCTCAAGGTGAGTGTGGGGAAGTACCAGGTCTCATAATTGAAGATTTTGTAAAGAAACAATCTTAAAATTACTCTAAATGCATTGATATTATCATATATTGAATTTATCCAGACAATATTATAAGAAAGTCTGCCTTTAACCCATCAACTGCATGTAGTACCAGAGTCACTATGCTCTCCATATTACACACGTCTCTTAAACATTCCAAATGTGTATAAAATGTAATTATGTATGAATACTACTTGAATTGTACCAGATTTGAGGAACAAAATGATAAAGACAAAAAATACCACAATACCGGAGGAGTTACAACATCCAATAGAACAATGGTAAACAAAATCTATATCCAATGACACACAAATACATGACTGCTCACTTTCCTGGCTTGATATATGCATAAGGGTAATAACAAAATTACCGAACACCGAGCAATCTTCCAAAGGGAAAGGCAAAACTCATAAGTCAACAAACAGACAAAATCAGTCAACAACCGGAAAACTGGGAAAATTCAATAAAAAAAAATGGAGGGTTCGACTCGTTTTATGGGTCCATGAAGACTATCATAACCATATTTACCCAGAAGTATAGTAGTTAATGGGTTCCTCATTTGTATATATCACTAGCTGCCATTTCCTTGCTACGTCTTCGTAATAACACCGAGAGATAAATAATATTCTTTGTAATTCATTAACAAACCAGGAGAACATTTATTTGCGACACTGTAGCTATTAGCAATAAAACAGAACAGTCTATCCTTCAAGCTCTAAAGGTCTTCAAACATATTGAAAACAAAGAATAATATGTAATTGTTATACAAACACCACAGAATAAATATCAAGTACTGTATAGGTACTTGTCTGTAGGTATTTAGCAATGAATGATGGATAATGTCTTTAGTGTAGTTAGGTGTAGAAATACATTCCTATTATTGTAGAATTTTTGAGAAGTAATAAATACTAGGATGTTTACCTTCGCAAAGAGAGCTTAATCATTTATGAAAGGAAAGTTAAAACAGTGATGGTCAACAATTCCATCAAAATCAACCAAACGAACAATGACCTCTCACCTTAAATAGTTGAACATAAGAATCACCACGACATATGACGTTGGAAATCCAGGTCCTGGCTTTGAACAATGCTCAAAGATATGGTGTGATTAAAACTGGTTAATAGAATCCCAGCCCTCCCCTCTTGATAACATTAGATCTCAAACGGTAATACGGCTATAAACGAACGATAATAAAAACTTCCACATATCCGCTTCCACTTCAAAGGATCCCCTACTATCACAAAATGAATGACAATTTAACACGGACAGCAACAGGGTCAATGAATACTCGTAGTTAACTAACTACTAACTATGAAGGTAGAATGTGTTGGTTAAAGATTATTGCTCTTATCTGCATTATGTGGCTACCGGGGAGTTTTTCCTGATGGGTTCCTCGATTTTGCTATACAGAAAAATAAGATAAACAATTTCGTCCTTACACTTTCCCAACTTGTTGCAAACAATTATGATTGTTGACCAATGGTGGTTCTCCGCATGAAAAGTCAAACCATGTTGCCAACAGATTTACTGTGAGATTTGAAACATTTCGGAATCAGATCATCTGGCGATATTACTGAAGAAATTAATTTGATTTATTAGGATCGTGTAATTAAATAGAGGTAGTTGTTCGGTTTTGTTGATATTGGTGGAATTGTTGACCATCAATGTTTATACTTTCTTTTCATCATTAATTTGAAAGTTGAACCGTGTTAAGTTGATGCGCAATATGCCTTTATGACCCTATTGAAACCAGATCATGGAATCAAGCGTCGTACTATGATTATACAAATGGCAAAATTATTGAGACAAAAGCTGGGTAGATAATCTGTTCGGCTTATTAACATGGTTAATGTGTACTGTTAACATGCCTAATATGTACTGTGTCTTAACTATTGTGTACTTTTGTGATATAGAGAATCATCCAATATTGACGACAATAAACGACATTTTCCTATAAGTAAGCCATAGGCTAACCACACTACTCAACCGCATCAGAACGTGTTCTGGACAAATTGAGGGGGAATTTATGACCTACTATGGCTAAAATCCTTCATAGTCCAGTTCTTTGATATTAGGCTGCATTCAATAACTTGACCCACTTTTACAGCAATCAAATGATGGCATTAGTCCAGTCAAACTTCAACATTCGCGATTGCGTGTGTCAAACTGAAATAGACTATATTACAATACAAAGGGGGTAGGTTATGAAGCAATCAATACATGTTAGATCATTTTAGATAGTGAATACAAATGTCATTAATTATAACTTCGTATGCATTTTCTGACGTGTTAGCAGACGACTGCTCCATTGAGGTAGTTTTGGTGTATCTTGTATTCTCTGGAATGCTGTTATTTCGTTAGCATACAAACAACAACAGTTGATTTATGTCACGTAACAATCGTTTGTACAACGAGGAACAGTAATGATTTTGATTAACTCGTGAGAAAGCACATTTACTACAAGGATGCGGCTATTTGAAGTTGGGTGTATAATCTTTTAATATTACTTATTCTATTAACACTCCATTCATAACAACAAACGATGCCAATAGTAAGAACTGTAACTCCCCAAGGTGATGACAGATGAAAAACAGGTGGCAAATCTGTATTTCTTCAATGACGATCCGTGATAGAAATTTCCCCCTAATTTTATGTGATTTCATTCGCCACATTCAAACCGGATATGATGCAAGGCAGAATTGGGTGATATTAACATCATTGGTATACATTTCAAGAGGATTAGGATTATATCCGACATGTACAATTGTTTTCAAAGTGATGGGTAACTTGGCTGAAGCTGATGTCGATCTGTAGGATGGATTCTCATTCTCTCTCATTGGTATTAGAAATGTAAGAAGAGTGTGGAGATACCAAAGGGGTAATCAGAATCCGTAAATCGAAGAAGAACAGACAATACAATGGACAAAATAAAAAGGAGAAAAGGACAAACAATGATCTATAAAACACACACAAAAAATAGTGTAACACGAACTCCACTAAAACCGAGGGTGAACTCATGTGCTCCGGAAGGGTAAGCAGTTCACAATGGTTCAGATTTATATACACTAGTACCGACCATTATATTATCTGACCGCCACAATATTCTACAAAGTGACAGGCAACTTGGCTGAGGCGGATGGACTCTCTATCTCTCTCTCTCTCCAAGACAAACAGTTTTCATTGGTTATAAAAATAATAGAAACTGACACGTATAAATATGTTATTGATATGAATCCTAAGACTTCAAACAGATGTAACGATTATCAAGCTCGTAAAATTGGGTTAAGTGAATCAAATACATAAACCTGCCTTTAATTAAGATATCAGCATGTGCCAATCCTCTTGATAGCTAAACAGCACGTAACATGTCCATAACACCATGATAAATAATTAACAACATTCTTAACATGTATAAATATTGAAGCCATAAAGAAAATAAAGATGGATTTTTTTGACGGGTCGCAAAGAATACGATCGTAGCTGCCATTAAAGAATTCCATGTTTGTCTGTTGTGGTTTTTTAGTGTCTTTGATCATTAGACGTAGGTTAATTTATCTTATGCTTTGATCAAGGTCAAGATAAAAACTATTCTAATACAGTTGTGCCTAGACTAAGTACAAGTCCCTTTCTTGATAATAATCCCCTTGAAATATTGTTGCTATGCAAGTTCATATTTCGACTGACCACTTATCTTTACTTAACTGATTAAATGTGAGGAACACGTGGGTATGTAAGTGGTCAGTCCAGATTTCAAATTTCGTAGCAACACTTTATCTAAAGGGTTATTAACCACCTGGGTAACCAGGAAAATTAATTGTAGCCAAGTCAAAAGTCGAGTGTCCCTTAAATAAATTAAAAGGTCTCGGATGTAAGGTAACAATAGAAAATCCATCTGAAACACAGAAGAAAACACAGAAGTTAAAAACGGTGCTTTTATTGCTGTTCTTCGTCTTCATCTTATACGAACTTTGTATCAATTAAAGTGTCATACATGTATAAAGCTTTACAATGGACAGATATCAATTCTTGAAGTTCTTAAAACCTATCGGAAACTCGTGAAATTTTATTAATAATTTCCAAGGAAGAAACTAGATTTCCTCTCTGTTTGTGACGATCGCGTGCTATAAATATGAGGAATAACCACCAATGATAAATAGTCATACGCGTTATCTTATTTAAGCGGCAAATTCAAGATTGTCTATAAACAATAAAACTGTTAGGTGTACAATTGAGGGATTATATAATATTTTTATTATACTTCAGTATCTTTTTGCAATAGAAAATCTAGTGTAATATTTTAACTAATAAATCCTAAATTCCCTGTTTTCTCTATTTCACCGGTCATCAGTTTTTACTGATGGACCGGGGAAACAGTGATCTAGATCGCTAAAGCGCTTACGATATCGGTAAAATGACCATGATATAAAACGTGTACGTGACGTAAGTATGTATAAAATGGCCGGTGTGCCCAGTGGAACCATTCTGGCTGTTCATTTACAGAAATGTTCGCATTTATCAAGCGAAATAAGAGTGATGCAAAAAAAAATAGAGTTTCAGTATAATAAAACAATTAATGTCTGCACTTAAGGCATAATTGTTTACCCTTGGGATGTTGTTTTCCCTCGGGAAAACAACCGCCATATCGAACTATTAGCGACATCACGTGACTTTTGTGACGTGACTTCCGGTCAACTATACACTAAAATTTTAACCTTGAGAGGTACGGGAGGCGCTAGAAAATTAACAATTTCTTGTAAAATACACAATTTAAGATTACTTTGCATCTTTCTCGATAATCAGTAATAGTTACCTGATCGATAAATAATAATCTTTTCAGTTTAAATCGATGGGAAATTACGTCCCTGGACTTTCGTAAAATCAATAATTTTTTCCTCGATTTTACCGTTATTTGTATGTAAAATGCCCCGACCCCTAGGTACTTTAATTGAAAATTCCACGATTCCTGGTAAATAATTGATAGTTTTGCATCTTCCTGCAAGTAGTTGACATGTGGAAATGTGGAATTGTTACGTTTATATCAGTTTAATTTTACATCCTGTCTCATTCCTAGACGTTTGAAGTTCATCAATTTTTTGGTAACAACGTACAAACAAAGAATGCACGGTGATTGAACTTTAAATCGCTATTAAATAAATATAACAAATTTGTATTGCATTGTATTGTGTAATAGTAATTAGTCCTGAACGTGGGTTTTTGCAATGCAAGACGTGTATTCATATACTTCACAGATAATTTTACCAGTGATATGAGTAAGCGGATGCTGTACAAGTTTTGGTTTAAATGTCTGAGTATTTTGATTTTTTTCTTGGTTTATGCAGTGGAGATTTACCAGATTCATGTGTGTACTTTAAACACCGGATTCGTGTCCGACAAAGATACTCATCATTGTCGGTTTTAATTATAAAATCTTTTATTTATGAATCAGAGTTTTCCATTTAATATAATGATAGAATGATGATCTCATGCAATACACATCCTGAAAATATTACATAACAGAAGACATCTGCTCGATTTCAAAAAACAAAATATATCATAGTACAATATTAAAGTACATGTATATCTTCATAACTTACGAGCAAGTCTTGGACAACAAAATACAATAACCCGGTTTATTAATTTTCAAGAACTGGTCAGAATGTCGTTTTACTTTTAATTTTTGGAGCCGTGTATTTCTGGTGGTAGAATTTCGAATACATACTTTTTTTATAATAACATTCATAATTTAATATAAACATAATATACATCTTGAAGGCATCAATTTCAAAGTTAAGAAGATAAGAAGGCTTTATCATATGTTCTTCAGGATGCTTCTTTTGGAATACAGAGTGCTTAAAATACATCAGGGTGATCATTCATCATTATTGGGGCAGGTTTATCTCAATTTTGATTAAAAGACAGTGCACTAAATAACCCATGAACATTTCTGGCATATTTTTGTTCTTAATCGATCTGTATTTTCCTCAACAATATCAAAAATATTCAGTGTTCAAAGGCACAATATTTACGAAGCGTACGATACTTTTGGTTTCACGCTGACATTATTCTGAAAAAATATTTATATTCTCAACAAGAGTATTTTGCGATTGGTAACAAAACTAAAGTAAACATAACCGGAAATTATTTATATATCAATACTTAACAGCTGGAATTCTCCTTGAATATACTGTAGATTTGTGATTCCACAAATAATATGTTTAGTAACAAAATAAATGCTACATTAAATAGATTATGCAGGTCATTGTAACATAAGACAAAATATAAAAATAGAGCGTAAGGCGCAACAGTTCAAGCAGCAAGATGAATTTCAATGAAACGCATCAGAACGCCCAAAAAATGAACAGAAAAGAAATACACAGATTATTGTCGATTATCCAGTCCTTTCTTATAATAAAAAAACACCTTTACAGGGAAAAAGAAAGTAATTGTCAACCAGAACCCTAAGATATGATTTATATGATACCGGGTATTTGATTTTGGTTCTTGACGTAAATGTAGTATTCGTAATAAACCCCTCTTGTGTGCTACATTATATATCGACTTTTTTTGAAGATATGTAGCGATGAACTCATGATGTAAAATTTCAAAAGGTGAAAAAACATATGCAATCGTTTTTAATATCAAAAAGCAACTTTATAATTGTCAATTTAAAATCCACTATTAATTTGTTCTTTTAATATAGAAAGTTTTTTTTTTGCAATCAAGTATAGATGGTTATCGAACGGATGTACAAATAAATCGAAAAACAAAAATTACCACACTGTCGGGACAGTTCCTAAATTCAAAAAGATGCAATATCGATTACCCCTAAGACACCTGTGCATGACCACTCATGAAGTTATTTTATCAAAATACATGCCACAAAGCGATCTTGAGGTATTTTATTTTTTCAGACGAGTCAAAGTTCACCCATGAAAATATATCTCTACGCAAATTATATTATCTAGAAATTCAAAGCAAAACAAGCTTTAGGAGACTTACCAACCTTGTTGACTGTACTACTGTGTTTACACCGACTGATTCCTAGACAAAGATAAAACAATTAAGATACAGTCAATTGCTAATCACGTTGATTTACTTAATAAACATGTTATTAATACATTAGACCTGTCATGTACCACCCGCCCTATACTCTAATTGGCTAACAGTGCCTCAGCATGCCATTTGATTGGATAAACGGTAGGTGATAGTTGTGTCTCTCCATACATCCGTTGGGTCATTACTATTCTTGGCAGTAATACACGGTGACAGTAACATAAGACATCAGAGTAACACAAGACATATGTAAATCAAGATGCCCATAGTTATGTAATCTTGGCTGGTATTCATTTGTATTATATACATGTATATATATATGTAAATGAACAAAAATAATCTTTGTATGTAATAATGGGTTATAGTCAGTATTTTCTAGAACATGATAACAATGAGGAATCTGTGTTAAACTCTATGATGGTTGTGAACATAACTTGTTTGGCACTCAATTCAGTCATTTACAGTGCCTTAGCCTTGTAAACACTAGATTACTGTTCTAAAGCGCCCAATATTTTTTTCATTTCTTCCCAGTAGATGCTTGACAATTGTATACAAAGTCCACAAAAAGTTACCCATTACCATTCCATATTAAATATTTTCTAAGACTGCTATTGTAGAGGAATAGAATAGTCAAGTTGTATGTGTTCATGTTACATAAACCAAGCGACTTCGAATATGCATATGTCTCAAAACATAATTATTTCGTTGAAAATAACCAGTGAGATACGATAGGTCTATCGATCTACACGATGTAAATGATATATGGTTGAAAGTGGCGTTAAACGCCAATTTCCCTAGCAACACCCTTAAGAAGTTTTGATATCATATGATCACGTTTACATCACATACCTAATACACTGACTTTCCTTTTCAAATCAAATTAAAGATTGAATTGTTTTGATTAATACCATAATTACATATTGACAATATTCGTTAGTGCCGTTTCTTGAAATATAAAGTTTATGTGTATGAGGCTTAAAAACTGGGGTAAAGGCGATCTTTTCCGTACCTTTCCACAGTTTTGCGCCGAGTACACATAAACTTTATATTTTAAGACACTGCATTAATATTGTGTTTAATCACATTAATCCATCGACGTTTATATTGAATTAAATAATAAAACTATACGATTATCCCTTGATTGCCCCTTTTGATATTTTCTGTCAACAGGAAGTGAACTGGATATGCAACTAGTTTCCCAAAGCTCAACAGCTAACATGTGACAGAGGTACCAGAAAAGCCATAATTTGTTCAGTGACAATACGCATTTAACCAGTCTATGCAATTTGACTGCTCAAATAGAACAAATGCAGGATAAATTCTGATGTTGTAGTTACATTGTAATTAAAAATACCTATTATACCAATCTCAAAAATATGATCAGCATAAAGTCTAGAATATATTTACTAATTTTTCATTAAGGATCTATATATACTTGTTGTTTTCATAATGTATATGTACTATGTGTACCTTAAAGCCCCGTACACATGTACAAGTTTACTAATAATTTACATAGGTATGTAAATATAACACACACATGTGTAAATTGCGCATGTGAAGACAATTGCACAGGTATGTAATTTTATATGATGTGTAAATTTGCATGATCTAGGAAATTGATGCAAATTTATATTTGCGCGCGTGTAGATTTGCATCCTATGTATGAAGTTAGTGCATGTGAACGCAAAGTGATCAAATACAACTTATTTTGTTTGTTTTTCTCCCAACAGTTTAGAAATACCCCTGTTTATTCATATCCTTTGATTATCTCTATGACAATATCATCGTTTTGGAAAGAGACATATCTATTAACCATAGCATTGCAAACATCATACACACAGTAACAAATTGTAGACTTCGCGACAACAAATTAGTTCCGAATTGTTTTTTTTATTCTGCGGATGATGCCAAGAAATAATTGGCAATGTCAATATGGTTTCCCCTGTCAACTGGTTCACGAACACTCGATGTGTGGCATAATACATGTATCAAGAGATCTATACATTTCCTGATACGTGCGACGACTTGTGCTATAATGTTTAAGCCACTGTTAGTCTTCAAATGTCTCCAATACTATATGTTTCCACCATAAACTTGATCGTTCCTTAGACCAGCTATTTTTCCCTCGCTATACTCCAACTACTACGCCAGATTTTGGGTAATAATGAAAAGTCCGTCTTTATGTTCAGTTATATTGGCCTAGTACTTCCTTCTTGAATGTCAGAAAACAAATGACACCGATGTTCAAACATTTTTAAAATAAATACTCCGACTGCTAAGCATACCTTTTATAAAAACCATATGAACGCAAAGAAAATTGCGTATACACCTGCATACATATTTGTACATCTGCAACATGCATGCGTATGCAACTTTTGATTTTCCTTTGATTGTTTTCTAGTTTAGAAAATAGCTACATGTATTATTATAGAAACTTTTATGACCAGACACATGCCACAACTCAAACTGAAGTAGTTTATAAAATATATAAACAACGCATCTTCTTTGTGTTTTTATCTATTTCATTTTTGTTTTGTTTTGTTTTTTTTATTAAAACACGTGCACAATCAAGATAACTTATTATTTCATTCCTTTAAAAAAAAGGTTTCCACATCTGATTTCTATGACTTTCATCATTTTATGTATTACATAATGTAATTGTTTATTCTGTTATATTAGCTTGCATAACAACGGCAACTGTAGACAAAATATTATAAGTATTAATTACATACGTAGATGTTATCAATGCTAAGAAGCATTAATGCTAGACTTGCTACAAGTCCCTTTTTATTGAGGGTTTTTGTGTTTGTCTGCGAATAGTAGTATACAGCACATATTGTGTTTTGTTTTGTTGTGTTTTTTTTGTCTTGTGTACCATATGTTGCCAGTTTCTCTTGACTGTCCAGTTTTTATTACCCCTTCGGTAATCTCTAACTATTATTTATTAATACATAATTATGTAACCCCTTTAGATAAATTGTTGCTATAAAAGTTAGGCAGTGGCTATTTTGCCGGCTCCGGTAAAATGGCAATTAAAATAGGGATTTGCTATTTTGCCGGTCGTTAACATATTAGTTTTGATATTAAATATATTATTTTTCAATATTTATGATGATAATAATAATAAATTCTATGCAAATTACGGGTGACTGAAGGCTAATTATAATTATTGTAAAAACAATGCAATAGTCGTATTTTGCCTGCAGGATAAATTTAATACAAGTATATTTTGGTGAGTTGCTCTCAGTATAATCAATGTTAGAAATCATTTGAGTTTAAAAATGGAAGGCGACAACCAACTGGAAGATCAGATATTAGAATCCGACCAATTTATTTCTAACATAGTTTTACCAGCTACAATGAAAAACGTGGAAGACCGAAAGGGATAACGCAGACTGTTATAGGACTCCCGAAAAAACGCACAAGAAAGTATAGATGCGTTCCATTTGACCAAAAACCGTCTCGAGAAACTGATTTGATCATGTTAGAATGGTTTGTGGGCGGCAAATTTTAAAGATATAGCAACTTCAGCGTTGAATGATGGCCTGTTAATAAAGAGGGAACACGTAGAAACCCGTCCTGAAATGGTGTCTAGTTCATGTCTTGACAAAGTAGTGAACATAAAGTTGATGAAGAAGTATTGCACAGAAGATGGGTGGTCATCAATTGAAAGTGCTTATTCGGTTCAAGTTCGAAATCATGTGTCACGTACATATGCAATATTTGCCGATGAAAAAGAGTCAAGTGTTATGTGTAGTTCTTGCCTTGAATGGCAACACCTTACATGTGCAAGACTCTAGCATGCACTGATGACAAAACATTGGTTCTGTTTTATTTGTAAAGTGTAGTTCTCTTGATAATAACATGCTGATTATCAAATCTTTTGAAAACCCTAACGTGCTTTACTTATAAATGCTGCACGTATCACAGGGGTAAACATTTACAAAACAAATACCTTTATTACAAAACAAAACTTAGAATGTAAGGGAGTGCCTTAATAACATCAAAATGTACTTGATAACAATGTGTAATCTTAAAATACAAAATTCCAGTCACTGTCATTTATTAAATGACGAAAATACATAACTATGGAAAATTACAAAACAAAGCTTAGAATGTAAGGGAGTGCCTTAATAACATCAAAATGTACTTGATAACAATGTGTAATCTTAAAATACAAAATTCCAGTCACATGAAAAATATAGGCACTCTCAAAAAACTACTATTACTACCTAACACAAAAAGGTTTGGCCCTTAAAACGGCCACAAGCCACCTTTAGATCCCAAGATCTAATGGTGGCAGATGCCAAACCCGGATTGGTAGTAATAGTAGTTTTTTGAGAGTGCCTATATTTTTCATGTGACTGGAATTTTGTATTTTAAGATTACACATTGTTATCAAGTACATTTTGATGTTATTAAGGCACTCCCTTACATTCTAAGTTTTGTTTTGTAATTTTCCATAGTTATGTATTTTCGTCATTTAATAAATGACATTTACTGGAAACTTTGTTTAATTATACTTTGCCAAAAACAGAGCGAATTTGATGCTGCTTGTTGTATAATAGCCAGGTGTAACATAAGCCCTCTCATATACCTCCCTATCCAGTTTCAGAGTCGAATTCGGATTAGTGAGGTACAACATAAAATACTTTATTGTCAAAGTTCTTTTACTTATCATAATTGCACATTTTGTTAAAGATTGTTCAGTTTGAAGTCAATCACTGTGATACGTATGTAACTATATTAAGTTCATATTGACTATATCTGATAAAAACAAATTAAATGAGACAGCTCTTTTTTATGGTAAACATTTTAATATTTTGCTATTGTATCTTTTTAAAAGTATGCTTAGTCTTAATTGAAATATCTCTGAATTTTTAAAATTATGTATCTTAATTGAAATATCTTTGAATTTTTAAAATTATGTATCTTAATTGAAATATCTTTAAATTTTTTAAATTATGATGTCCTGAAATATGTATTTTTAAACTTTTGAAATAAAAATAAAATAAACTTTTTGTTTTAATAATTCATGTCACACACACTTGTATCTCACTCGATTACGTACGGCAAAATAGCAAATCCCTAGTTAAATCACTATTTTGCCGGAGCCGGCAAAATAGCCAACGCCTAAAAGTTAATACCTTGATTGACCACTTATATAGATTATGTTTACTAATTACTATCCACATGTTGACTCGTGTAATCAGTAAGCGTAACGAAATGTTGTTTAAGAAAATAATTCGTGGAAACCAGAATGTGGTTTTATGGCGGATATTAGTATTTTATCCCGAGCCTAAGTGAGGGATAAAATTTGCTAATATCCGCCTACCCAGGCTTCCTCCTTCATTTGACCTGTTTTATATATTTAGCCACCATAAAATACATCCGAAAACAACGGTATACTACAAAGTAGCGTAAAGAGGAATTTAATCAATGATCGAAATGTTGTATTTTGGGTTTTGCAGCAAATATGAATGAGTAGTTGTCAGTATCTCCAAAGCCGGAAAGAGTAAAGTGTCAAGAAATCGTCTGTGGGTCCTACTAATAGGTTGTGAACACGTGACCTTTTTTTCTTTTCCGGTAGAGTAGAGTGGAATTGATTGTTGTTCATCGTGTTTTACAAATCCAAAGTGTACAGCCGAGGCAAATGGCAAAATAGCAATCGTGGGCGGATACAGATTATATTTGAAAAAAAAATGTTTCGAATTCTAATACCCCACTTGCCAATAATTGATTTGTAAGTGGCTTTCACGTAATTCGCATTATTTGCATCTACCTAAGACATCAACAACGTGTAGAAATCCTTTGTTATATCGGTACTTTAAATAAAATCAACGCGATGGTCCAAGAATATACACATGACGTTCATGTGGCTTACGAATCTACACCAACATCAACAGTCACTTTGAAGACTATGTGGGATTATTTGAAGCTACCACTCCCCACACTTTGAAATTGGAATGTCAAGATAAAAACATTATACAGGTATAATACATGTGGTAAGACATCTTCGGAAGTAAAAACAAAAATATGACAAACACAATAAGCGTACAAATATAGTTATGCTCCCCCTCTAGCTCCCCAAAGTGGAAAAACCAAGGTCTGAATCATTGCAATTGTAAATGTATAGTAACGGACACCCCTCGCCATTCAGAAGTAGCAACACCAAGATAGAAAACATGATAAAAATATAATTGTTGAAAGAACCAACCAACACTTCACTAAGAAAAGTTTGAAGGTATGCATACCATAGGTGTAAATGGACGCTGTAAATCGAAAGAGAAATGCAATGCAATGGCTAAAAGAACAAGAATAATGTTCAGGACAAGCAATGATCTACAAGACGTTATATTTAGACAGGATCAAGTGAAAACTATGTTTCGGTATCTTAGAATCTGTATCATGTAGCCAAAACATAAGTAAACCGGTTTCATGCCCAAATTTTTTCTTTGCAGCTCATATGTTCATATTTCATATTCCTTCCAAATGTGGACTCTTTTCTTTATTTTTCTGCATATAAGAAAAACTGTGGAAAAACCGTTAATCTTTACAAAGAGATTACAGTATATACTCCTCCCTGGGGCTTTGACACCTTACCCTCTTGATATGATATATGTGGAAGATGTAATATTAAATGAGGGATGAATTCAACGGTTCCCTGAATTCAAAGCTCTGTTCGTTTAAGATCAATTTTTAAGTTCCTAAAACAAAAAACAAAGAAAAAAGATATAAATAGTTTGTTGTTTTATCAATTTTACACAGAAGATTTAGTATCGATAGTATTATCTGGTAGAAAGTGTAACAGAAGCTATAGACAGTTAGAACAAATAACATCATCTTATTTCATTATACATGACAGGAGCGGCAGACATGTTTTTGCAAACGGAACAAAATGAAGATAAATGTTGCAACAGATGCACATGACATGGAGAAACAATACAGAGTAAATAGTACAACGGCTGCGTATTAGTGATGCATTCAGTAGATATCAGTTACAACTTCTTACATAATGAATGCCCTAGTCTACTTTGACCTGGCTTTCCTTTATTTCGAGATAATGTTCTTAGCAACACCGAATCTGTATTGTAAAGCATGCAAAAGTCTGGTTGATGTGTCGGCCATGCTGCTCCGGCACAGCAATGGTTGAAGTCTGCAATTTAAACAAATGTCAAGACAATATGTACTCAACGCTTCAACCAGTAAAATGTACTGTTTGAACGTATTCTGTTTCCCCTCAATAAACGCAATGATAAATATAAGCTTGTCTGTGACTTGCGGAAGGTCGGTAGTTTTCTCCGGGTACTCCGATTTCCTCCATCGATAAACCTGACCGCCACGATATAACTGAAATATTGTTGAACGTGGCGTTAAATACCATAACCCTGTACTAAATTTAAAAAAATAGATGACCAAGGTAGTTTTCGTACCTGTCGCAATATAATGAACAATAATTACTAGAGGAACGGTTAGGTGTTTCGAGCGTTTCTGTTTATTCCATACTATAAATTGAAATAAATTCTAATGGTAGAATTTAGAAAGTAAATTCCTGTTATTAGTAAGGAATTGAAAAATAATACTTCTACTTGTCATAAACATTTTGTAAAGGCACACCCACCATCTTCCTGTTTTTAAGAAAACACATTGGTAATTCGAGAAGGAAATGGTGATATTTATAAAACATTAGTATTTTGTTACCCTCTCTTTTCCTGTTTTTAAGAAAACACATTGGTAATTCTAAAAGGAAATGGTGATATCTATAAAACATTAGTATTTTGTTACCCTCTCTTTTCCTGTTTTTAAGAAAACACATTGGTAATTCTAAAAGGAAATGGTGATATCTATAAAACATTAGTATTTTGTTACCCTCTCTTTTCCTGTTTTTAAGAAAACACATTGGTAATTCGAGAAGGAAATGGTGATATCTATAAAACATTAGTATTTTGCTGACCATTGATCGTCTTGATTTTATCAGTTTTCTTTTGACCATTGTTTTGTCTGTCCTTCGAATTACAGTTTTTAATTAGTCCTTTGGCATCTTCAAATTTTGAAAATTGAAACCAAATAATTCTTATTTCGAAGGAAATAAATTCAAAACATTTCTTATACTGTTCATAATTATTAACGGTTCATTCAACCTATGCCAATTTTTTGAAAAATAGTCATAAAAAGGTAAGAAAAAAAAGTTGGCATAGACGCGATGTATTGTTTGTATATTGTGATTGATGTTACACAATGATGAGTTGGGCAATATAATATGTCAGTGAAACTCCACATGTGACCAGCGTCTTGCTGTGATAACATTTCTCAGAAACAATGTTCTAATAGGGATGTAGATTAGCGGTCAAATCGGTTAGACAATCATTAGTGTAAAATGATATATTTTTTTAGAAAAGAAGTAACGGTTACTGTGTGTAAAGTTAAAAAAAAGTCTTAAAACATTATTTTATCATAAAATTATAAATTGAAAATAACACTGCAAGTACTGTAAGATATCTAACTTTGGATTAAAGACGCTCTGTTTTAAATTGAAAATAATGATTCAAATACATATCAATAAAGGAAAAGAAATGATTGTAGCAGTACTTTGAAAGGGACAAACACACACAAATTTATTAGAAAATCGGGAAGAAAGTAAAACGAAATTCACTTCACGAAAAAAAGAAAATCAAAATTAAAAAAATAAACAGATTTTTTTCGAATTGTCTTTTTAGACCTCATAAATATTGTACAATTCATGTTCATCTGTAAATCAAAGTTTAAAATATGACACATTCAGACGTCGTAAGCTCCAAATTAGCACATATTTAGTTATAGTATAGTCATTTAAAACAACATGTTTCATTAGACAACCCAACTTAATAAATTATAATTATCTTGCAGTTTTAATTTGAAAATAAATTGCCACATCGTCAATATTTTTGAAAATAAAAAGGAAGGAACACATGACTTACCTGTCAAATCTTCAGTAGAATATCGTGTGAATTGTTGTACGTGGTAACAACAGTAGCGACCTCTCGTTATGTAGTACCACACCTGCTCAGCGTGAAAGATAAAACCAAACTTCTTCAATATCTTACGTTTCAAAAGATGTTATTTCATATGGCTTTTTAATATACGATGATTTGTATGTATCAATTTTACACTGTTAGTTCTAGATAAAAATATCCCTCCCACGTGCATGCATGTTTGTTAGACGCCAGTTTATTTCCGACTTCTTTACTTTTTGTTTATTTATCTATTTATTGTTTATTTGTTTATTTATTGTTTATTTGTTTATTTATTGTTTATTTGTTTATTTATTGTTTATTTATTTAACGTATTTTTGTTTTTATAAAACTTATTTAAACATATTATAAAATAATAATATATTTTCACTTTAATGTTGATGCATGTGGAAAGGTACGTGGTAATCAAACGAAGTAACCCAGAGTAACGTTACAGAAATTACTAGAACTTAGTTTCCAAACCCCAGAGTGAGCAAGTACTCCGAAATAGGCGTCAACAATAGATGCGCGGAGTGTATTTAAATATACGGGGTAGGGATGTTAATATTTCCGTAGAAAACGTATATACAATGACAGGGGCTCGTTGAGGGTGAAATCTCGAGCTCATACTATCAATGGCTGTAGTAATTCAGAGGGTGGGCATATATACTCTCCAAAAAAAGAAACGCAACATGTGAAAAAATATAATTTACTTCAAATTTTCAACATCATTTTAAAAACAGAAATAAACATTACAGTACACTGAAATTTGGCACACTGCTTGTTCAGACTTTATAGTTCATTAAAATGTCAAAAATTATCACATTGTAGTCCGTAGCGTTCAGATGACGCCACTTCAAAGTCAATATCTGTTGAGCCCATCATTGGCCTGTAACACAACACGGACACATCAGCAGCCCAAGATCGCTTCATCCAGGTACTTCACCTGAGAAATCGGACCGTGACAGCAAGAGAAACAGCATCAAATGTCCCAGGTCTCCGACGAATATCGGCACAGACAGTCAGAAACCGTCTCTGTGAAAACGGTTTACGCGCCAGACGTCCTTACTTTAGCGCAGTACTGAGACGTCTGGCGCGTCGACTTTCAAGGGTCCGATGGTGCAACAGAGTAAGGGACTGGGACCTGCAAAACTGGATGCGAGTCTGGTTCAGCGATGAATCAAGATTCATGTTGCAAAAAAGAGATGGCCGTACACGTGTCTACAGACGCCGGAATGAGAGGCTCGCAAGGAACTGCGTCCTTGAGGTCGACAATTTCGGTGGAGGAAGAGTGATGACGTGGGGTGCCATATCCTACGCCGAAAAACTCAACTGGTGCACATCCACGGCAACCTTAGCACCGCTCGATACAAAGATGAGGTTTTGACACCACACATGCTGCCCGCAAAGTTTTTCAGCACGACAACGCTCGACCGCACACAGCTCGCGCTACTGTTGACTTTCTAGCCAACCAGAACGTAACAGTGCTCCCCTGTCCGTTTAAATCACTATAGATTTGAACCAATAGAACATTTGTTGTTGACTTGGATCGACGAGTGCGCAGTCGTCAAGCAGCCCCGCAAACTCTGCAAGAACTGCTGCAGGCTCTTGGGCAAGAATGGGGGAGAATTCCGCAAGACCGTATTCGTCGATTGATCGAGTCTATGCCGAGACGGGTCCGTGCTGTGTTACAGGCTAATGGTGGGCACTACAAATATTGACTTTGAAGTGATGCCATCTGAACGCTATGAACTTTAATGTGATAAATTTTGACATTTTAATGAACTTCAAAGTCTAAACAACCAGTGTGCCAAATTTCAGGTTAATGTAAAGCTTATTTCTGTATTTAAAATGATTTTGAAAAGAAGTAAATTATATTTTTTCACATGTTGCGTTTCTTTTTTTTTTTGGAGAGTATATTTCCTAAGGATCCCGCAAAACAATTGAAATGGACGGTGGCCATAAAGAGACTTGATCCATGTACCAACCGCCTACATGAATGTAAACCGGGTCAATACGCTGTTGTTTGTTGTATATACAAATGTATTAGAATACCCTAAGCAATGCTTTTGTAAATGCGACCTTACACCAGTTACAGACTGCTGTTAGAGGCCGCTGATACCGGCCGATGTGTTTACAGTTCTTTTTATGAAATTTGACCAATGTTGAAATAGGAAAATTAGATAAACTCGTTTCTGGAATAACCTTCATCAAGTACGCTCAAAATCGAAAGATAAGAAAGATACATAATTTAAAATTTTGGAAGCAATAAAACCAAAGAATTCGCGCCCCAACATGATAGCTAAAATACACGACTTAGATACACGTATTATACAATACATAGCTAAACTACACGACTTAGATACACGTATTATACAATACATAGCTAAACTACACGACTTAGATACACGTATTATACAATACATAGCTAAACTACACGACTTAGATACACGTATTATACAATACATAGCTAAACTACACGACTTAGATACACGTATTATACAATACATAGCTAAACTACACGACTTAGATACACGTATTATACAATACATACTTTATCATTTCTTTTTGTACACTAAATAACTTAATTAAGATACAAGCAATTATATCATAATCAAACATTCCATTATGAAAAATGATATTATTTATTGATTAAACAGTACCTGCTTTACAGTATATTCATTTAAGAGTTATATTTGCGCTTGGTTAAATACTATGATTTACACCAAACAGAAAACAATATAACATGATATTTTCAATTTACTTGTGTACGGTTACTGGTTTCTCTTGTTCTCCATGAATACAAAGCCTACAGTTATATTAAAATACTATTTAAATTACATATTGTGCGTGAAATTCCCTACACGTAGATTTCTAATTGAGTGGGCATGGACGACGCATTTCTTTGATAATCTTCATCAAGTATGTTCAATGTCGAAAGAATAGAAAGCCAAATAATTAAAAATCTTTAGGATAACAAATGGAGATCAGTATATATGCAATATTTGAGCAATATGTTTATAAAGATTACAAACCGCGTTTTATTCAAAGTAGAGATGGACACATTCGATCAACAGCTCTGATCACTGAATGAGAAGTATAGAGAAAAGGGGAGAATTTTATCAAATCTTAATTCACATGAAAAGTTCCCGTCGAATGATAAAAAACGATAGGATTTTCACGCAATTCAACAAATTTGCAACCTTTAACGAGAAAAACGTCAGCTGGTAACCATGACGTCAGGCGATGACCTAAATGACAGTGACAGTTATATGGATAAAATTCAGGAGAATACAGATATACATAATCAAATGATGCATCCAAATGACAATGCATTCGAAAATATTAATTATCCACCGCGAAAATATGATAGGAAAAGTGTTGAAAACAGTCCGATACGACAGCACCCGTCTGCATCAATTGAAAATGAGAACAGACCAGTAGCATATTATGTGAAAAATAACGCCAAACAAGAAAATATTCCTATACACAAAGATTTATATCCAGAAAGGTTGCAACATGAACAATTGAGAAATACTGCCCAATTTCAGACAGACATTTTCAGAGAAGACGGACATGCTATTAGAAGTGAACGACGTGAGGAAGATAATGATTGCACTGAATATCAAATTCCAACATGGGCGAAACGAATACTTTCTAGACAATTCTCTTTCAGTTATAGATTTAGTCAAGTAAGTTTTCTTTGTTAAACTGAATTTTAATGGCTTGAACGAAACTCGTAGAGTTCATCCCCGGTTTCTAGTGGGATTCGTGTTACTCGATCTTTAGTTTTATATGTATGTTCTGTTGATCGTTGTTTGTCCTTTTGTACTTTTTCTTTTGGCCATTGTGCTGTTTGTCCCTCTTCGATATATGGAATCTGATTGCCCTTTTGGTATTTTCAAACTAGTCTTATATTTTTTGGGTTATCTGAAAACAAAGCAAATGAAATGGGTTCTTGTAGTGTTTACTTTTGGTTTGATCTGCTGATTTATGTTTCACTCGTTTTATTAAGTATTGTGTAAACCACATCTGTGTTATATGCTCGCCTCGAGTCCGTAGACCGTGGGTCAAACCAAAGATAAAATTGGTATATGTTTTTTGTTGCTTTTCCACTAACCACACAGCATTAAGAAGTAAAAACAAAGACTGGTTTGCTCCAAATCAGGATAATGTGTCCGCATGGAGCGACATGTCTACTATCAGACTGTTGTTTCAGTTTTCAGTGAACTAGCACTATAACATGGTATTAAGCATGTTGGTGTAGTGTAACAGACATCATCATTTCATTGAAAAGTAACTTGAACACGCCATAATATAGCTGAAAATGTGCTCACTAGGTATTAAACAGCAATCGCTCAATCACTTGAGTATTGTAATTATATGTATATCTTTTCCCCCAACACTAAATATGTTATCTTGTATTCCAGATAAAGGAATCAATAGAAAAATGGTCTCTCAGATCTCGTAACATATTCCTTCAACCATCACGTAGAAATCTGGTAAGCATTATTAGATTTGTCTTAAAAATAAACAATTAGAGATTTATAGTTACACGTATGGATCTCAATGCAATGTGAATCTCATTTTTAATAAGGAAACACATGATTACAAAAAACACCAATGTGATATAGTGAAATAAAATAGCATAGAGATGAAAAGTAGATGTAACGGGAACGCACAGAGTGTATACAAAGTGAATATACATGTATATTTAACAAAACATGGAGTCGTCCGATGTAAAACTGTCGATTCCACTGAAAGTTGATTAAGAAAATCCAATTTTCCCAAGGCCAAATACTGATCATCTTACTGATTGTATAACCAAAGTTGTCATAAGCATTGAAATAACGCCAAACTGACATGTCGAGGTAACAAAAATCATTGCAGCTTCTATCGGTTCTTGACTTTTAAACACGTAGAGTGTTAGGTTTGTGTTACCCTTCTATACGGTGAAATAATTCTTATTGGTGGTATGCCAATTTTCGTAGATCAGATCAAGCCATGAAATCAAGAATGTAACGAATATTTATAACCATTTACATACTAGTATATACCAACCATTGTTAAAGATCCACGAAGTTCGAATCCCGTTAATGGCGAGGTGTACTCGATGCAACATTATGTGGTAAAGTTTTTCAGTCGCTTGCGACAGGTTGGTGTTTCTTTCCGGGTACTCCAGTTTTCTCCATCAATAAAATTGACCGCTATTATGAAAAGAAAGTTTTATACAGAGATAGACAATTGCACCTACATCAAAATTTCCAACTATTTTGCACCTCAAATCAGTGAGGATGACCACGATGTATGCCGACGGAAATTCAGGTCCTGGCTTTGGACAAGCGTAAAAACATAACGGGTTAATGGGATCCAGATTACCCCTCTTCTCTGTAAGACAAATTGCAACAATCGTAGCTTAAGACCTAAATCCCATTAAATAAAATATATAAAATAATGAATATAATTTTATAGAGACCAGCTATATATGACCGAGAGGGTAACTCAATAACTCCAACAAGGTCACATTCTTCAGAGAACACCACACACGAAGAGGTTGTCAATGACGATACCGGTATATCTACTGAGAAGACAAATAATATAGCTGTGTATATTTTAGGATTGTTTCTGATTTTTTTGTTTGTGTTTCCTGTGATAGTAGTCATTTACATATGTAAGTATAAATAATTACATACCATTTTTTACATTGTGTATTCCTTGATTTAAATAGATTGAATGCTTTATGATAGCGTGAGATCTACGTATGACCACTAGTTCAGACATCAGTCCGTGTTACCTTTTTGTCTTTTATAGGTGTGTTTTCATAAGCAAGAATAATTGGATAGTTTATATATATTTCTCTTATGCAATAGGAACCAACGCCTGATCACGCCCCGTTACTCTATATGAATTGACACACGGATGGTGAGTGGAGAGTATTGGAGAATTATTATCCGTGGGTTACCGACGATGATTGATACCTGTAATATATGTCAATTAGGAAGAGTTCAAAGCAGGGGTGGATCCAGCATTTCAAGTTAAGGGGGGGCTGCACTTACGAAAATCGCGCCGAACGGAGGGAGGCGCGAAAATTTTTGGGGTATTTCGTGTGAAAAATCTCAATTTTACGCAAAAAAAAAAAATCTTATTTTTTCCAATTTTAGGGGGGCGCGCGCTGCGTTCGCCCCCTCCCCCCTGGATCCGCCCCTGCAAAGGGGTAACCAGAATCAGCAAATCGAAGGACAGACAATACAATGTCAATGGCCAAAAGAAAAAAGACAAAAGGACAAACAACGTTCTACAAAACATAGCACATATAAAACTAAAGATCGAGTAACACGAACCCCACTATAAATCGGGAGTGAACATAGGTGATCCGGAAGGGTAAGCAGTTCCTCCTTCACTAGTGACACCGTCGTGTTAATCAGATATGACAATTATGATTACGAGTTGCTTAGTTTCTGTGTCGTAAATGTGATATTCCATTCCCACAAGAATAGATTGAAGATACCAAAGGTGAAACAGATGTCGTTAATCTAAGTATAGACGATACAGTGAACAAAAGAATAAATAAAGAAAAAAGAACAATGATCAATAAAAGAATACAAGGGAAACTGATGATTGAGCAACAAAAACCACTCTCAAAACCTTTAAACTAGGTCTATGTCGTCAATCATATACACACCAAGTTTTGACAAATATATTCTGCTATTGGTTTTTAATCTATGCTGAAGTGATGCTCTTGCTAATTAGTTGTTACATGATCCTTATTCCTATGATGTTGTTTTCTTAACCATCGTTTTTTTTTCTCCTGACCATTGATAATTTACTTTGTCATATTTATTGCTTACGCTCATGCATATTAATGTTTTTCTGTGATGTAAGATCATCCAAAGTCCCAAAATTACACATGCAGAGTATGTACCCAAGCTTTAGAAAATTGTTTAATAAATACGTTTGATCTATTAATCAAAATTCGAAGAATTGAGACGATACATTCCTTTTCTTTAAAATGTCATTCAAAACGTGGCCAAGTTCATTGTTGGCTATTTCATAACTAATCGTGTTTATAATGAACGACATTTTTTACTCTAAGATACCAACCAACAAGATATGATCTACTACGGGTTTGGTGATGATGGTCATGTATAATGACTGCTCATTAACAAAAGAACAAAGAATACAACCAGACGTTTTCAGTTGGAGAGAGAACGAAAACTCTAATTCAACAAGACTAATATAAGACATAATAAGGTCAATGATGCCCTATCCGTATATAATATTTCTTGTAATCCTTGTCTACAAGCTCCTGTGTTCAACCCGGTTGTAATCCTTGTCTACAAGCTCCTGTGTTCAACCCGGTTGCTTTATGTTCTATGTTTGTTTTTTGTTTCCTGTCTTGTTTTTTGTTTTCTTTGTCTTCGTGTTGTGTCTTGTATCCAATGTTACACATATTTCTGGTTTGTCCATTATTGATTGCCCTTTGGAATTCTCCAACGTTTATTTATTAAACTGAAGGACAGAACGTGTCTTATGTTTATTGTGGAATTATAGTAAATCATTTTGCCGTATTTTGCTTGTTTATTCAGTTAATGAAGTTTTGTACATGCCAGTGTCGTTCATACTTGTGCTCGGTCGACCTCATCTTGTCAACATTTACAAAGTTATCATGGGACCCTTGCCATGTGCACATAGTGTATGATAATAACTAAAACAAAGATATATCATTTAACTTTCAAGTAAATACATAGTCAGTGACTTGTGACAGGTCGGTGGTTTTCTCCGGGACTCCGGTTTCCTCCACCAAATAATATTGGTAAATGTGGTGTTAAACACCATAACTCCCCACAATAGTTTTACTAATTCGTTCTCAGACTTTCAGGAACCTTAATATGTGTACCATATTTTATAAGTTTTCCATTTCAGATACAGACCGGTCAGATTTTGGTAAGTATTAGAGAAAGTATAATCGTGGTATTGTATATATTTTGTTTTACTGCAGAAATGGCATTTGTCATTTTCAGACAAGGATTTAATTAGTATAGGGGAAACTTGTTTGATCTCTGTGGAACTTTGAAAAAAAGAAAAACCAGACACGAGAAATGAAAAAAAAAATATATCTTCGACAGCATCGTGATGGAAAATAATAACTCTGGGTTTAAGTTGTTGCTTGTTACTGAACTCTTCCATCATATTTTGTAAATATGTACAGGAAATGTAAAAGGCACTCATAACGACACCTTGCATCAATAAACACTAATTAGTGTAGGTTAAATGTTAATTGCCACAGAAAAGGCGGAGATGGTGGATAGTGACAGAAAGATGTGTGTTGCTACATCCTACGCGACTAAATGTTTTATTCTGTTTCGGTAAAATAAGTCATATTTCTAAACACCGAGTTTCTCTCGGAGATCACAACAAAAATAAATTTCATGAAGGAACCAGGAATCCCTTATTGGCTCATAAAAAGCTTAATTTTTATATGATGTTTCCCTTCCAGTTACAATTGAGATAGAGATGAAATTTAATGGTTCCATAGATCAAAGTCTTAACATACATGTAGACAACATCACTCGTGACATATGTCAAGAGGTAATAACAGGCTAATAAACGTATTTGTATACTTGTTTTTGTACATTTACCAATACATTAACTTCCCAAGCAAATTAGGGGCAACAGTTTTAATTGAATCTCTCCAATCTTGCAACTGATATTAGACACATATTCCTAAGACCTAGAAGTAAATATGACAACCACTGTCATGGAAGCATGTTTTATCACAATAAAGTACGATGGGCCAACAGGCGGAAGTTTATAGATTTCCATAGAAAATGGGGATATAAGAGATATTATAGGATAATATTGCCTTGCAACACGTCACCAGCGACTACTCTAGCAAACTTATTATGAGGCGCTGCAAGTTGTCCTTTACACCAGCAACATATTGTAGTACAAAATGCTTTATTTTTGTTCTTTATTTCACAGGTAGTAAAGCGCATTCAATGATTATCTATATAAGTAGCTATTTATATAGTTGGCGAGATATTCTCTTCTGAATGCATGTAAATGAGCAACATTCCTCACTTCTAACTGATATACACCATAACACCACAACACTTATCACTCTGA
>MJUT01036447.1:310483-344199 GCA_002080005.1 Gigantidas platifrons | reverse complement strand
AATAGTTATGTTTAAAATATATCTAAAATATTTATACAAATAATTGCTTTATTATTGTAAAGGCATGGACAATTAATTCCACAAAATATTAATATATATATTGTTAAAATGAACACCCACTTTTTGACGTTATGGATCATGATTTCTTTCATAGAGGGCTGCTGCTCCCAAGGACGTTACTGAGCCAAAGGTTCCTATTGGTTAATTTGAAGTCGCCACTTCGAAAACTTTATGGTCATCATCATAAATGACCATGGATATGTTCGTTTTGTCCTAAAAACAATCAGCTCCTTTCCTCACTCATAACTTATAGTCGGCTTTTTAACAAGGGTTGATCGATTTGTGCCATTAGTTGACCAGGAACTGTTGACTCTTCCGGAGCACATGATTGCATCACGGGGTTTGTTTTTAATTTTTGTTGGTGGGGTTCGAGTTGCTCGATCTTTAGTTTTCCGAGTAGTGCTTTGTAGATCAATGTTTGTCCTTTTTCATTTGGACATTTTATTGTCTGTTCTTTTTCGATTTAAGGCTTCTGATTACCCATTTTTGGTATTTTCAAACTTTACTTAGGGTTTATGTTTGAGTGTGTAATGCCATTTTCAACAATATGGCAGCACCTTCAATTTTATTGACGGACGAAGATTCAGAAAATCACCGACCTGCGTCGAATCACTGACAAACTTTATCACATAAACGTTGCATCGGGTAGACCTCATGAGCGGGAATAACAAAATCACAACTTAAGTGATAATGGGCACTGGTTACATATGTCGATGTAATTATTCTAACTTCCATGTGATCACAGCCACAACAAGTAAATATTTAAGATTAAAGATAACAAACTAATTCCACAAAGGTGTATTATGTGGTTTGATTACATTTTGGGAATAAAAGATAAACATGGAGCCATTAGGGGCGTTTTTGAATTATCAGAACCTATCACGAGAACAACGTTCTTGGACAGTGAACTTTCTTACGATTACGTCTTGACTTTGTGATATTTGCGATCTTAATGAACATATTCGCTTTACTTTTTTTTAATACGTGATGCTTAGGAGTTAATATGCCTATTCTTGTCTAAGAAAAGTCTGAAGATACCAAAGGATAATCAAAAACCGTAAATCGAGAAGGGACAGACACTGCAATGGCACAAAGAACAAACAAAGATCTTCAAAACACTACACAAATTAAAGATTGAGCAACAAGCACCCTACTGAAAACTGGGGGTGAACTCATGTGCTCTTGACAGAAAAACAGTTCCTGCTCCACTAGTGGCATCCGTCGTGTTACTCTTGTTACAAATCTGGTGATCAGTCATGAATGAGGAATGGTGTTGATTGTGATTTCAACAAACGGAACATATCCGTGGACATTTGTGACACAGATACTTCGTAATGGTTAACCATGTCATGGTGGCGACCGTAAAGCTTTCAAAGTGATGACTTCAACGTAACCACTATGTTCGATAGTTTCCTTGTTAGCAGCATTCCTCTATCAAGGAAATCATGTCTTTCATGATATGAACCACAAGCTCTGGAGCGATATATACCCCAAATGCGGGTCCTGCTGGAATGTTGCTACATATAAATGGTACGTTCATAAGAAAACTGAAAACCGAAATCATCTTTATTGTTGTAAGGTTTAATTCTTAACCAATCCTCATTTTCAATTTCAATGTATGTCAAGGTATGATGCAGGTCTAGCTGTATTTGTGGTATCCTTTATTTCAAGCTCAGTGGGATAGATGCGATATATAAAAAAAATCACCAAGCCTAGAATTATTTAGTGAAAGTACATCATCTACATAGCGGAAAGTAAAATTAAATGATCGGGCTAATTTCTTTTCATTTTTTCTTGACAAGCCCCTGTATGAAGTCTGCCTCATGCGAATAAAGGAAAGAGTCAGTAGGAAGAGGAGCACAGTTCGTACCAATAGTAATGCCGACATTCATCAAACATAACAATATGTTGTTAATAAAAATTTCGAGCATTTTGATAATATCAGTTTCAGAGAACTGTTTCGTAGAATCAGAGTAGTTTTTTTTTCGCAAAAGATGATTTATCCCTCCTTGAAACAAAGTATTTTGTATCCAAATCGTCCATTCTTTTATTGTTATTTTTTTATGAAGCACAGTTAAACTGATTCTTTTAATATGTCTTTTCGCCTTGAGTGGGGAATAGTTGTGTAGAAGGTAAAGAAGACAAATATTTTAATGTTTTTGCATGAGGACAGGGACCTTGATTGCAATTTTCTTATATCAAAAACTTATTGTTGTTAATCTCGTGTCACCATATTATCAAATAATTACGATAACATAGCTTTGATACAAATAACAAAATTTCGCAGACATTTTCCATGTTAAATATTCCATTATGTATTCCAACTGGACCATTCAACATTGTTGAGCAATATGAAGCTAACAAATATTGAAATAATGTATAATAATATCTTTTTACTAATAATACAAAATACAATTACAAATAATTTGCAAAATAATTATTCAGGGTTAAGTATCTCATCGTCAAACAAACATCGATTTCTCATTTCTACACACAGAACAAATCCCTTAGCCTTCTTCTCCTAGTTTTTGGATCAGTATAAACCGAGATGTGGAATGTGTTGGTTTTCCTCCTACATGTGCCACAGTATATTAGTTCTCTTTCCATCGTGCCAGAAAATCTACAAAAACATAACAAAGACATCATTGAAAAGGAAATAAGAGTTGAGGTAGAAAGAAATATAGCATGTATTTGTGGGGTTTGTGTTATTCATATTGTCAAATTTCATGTCTTTAAGTATGGGTACCTGTAAAATGCGAAACGAAATCGAAACGAAACGAAACGAAATTGACCGAAACGAAACGAAACGGAATAATACAAAATGAAATAAACCCTATTTCAACGAAACAATTTCTTGGGGGAAAGACAAGACAAAAATTAAATAAAAAAAAAATAGAGAAAGTATCATTTAAGCGAAGAAAAAGATAGTTAATTGTTTTCCAGGTTATATTAAAAAAAAATCGCTCTTCATCTAGCAATGACGAAATGATTGATTCATCGATTGTTGACTCGGCTAATCGCCACATCAGTGGTATTCCAGCTATAGTGTGCCGAATGACGAAATGAAAATGACTATTACGTGGGGGGATAACTTCCTATATACATGGTGATGTTCTGACAGTCGGGGTCCTATTTTTGATTATCTGTCTGGCATGGGGTATACTTTTTGTCACAACTGTCTGAAACAATCGATGAATCAATCATTTCGTCATTGCTAGATGAAGACCAATTTTTTTTTAAATATAACCTGGAAAACAATGAACTATCTTTTTCTACGCTTATATGATACTTTTTCTATTTTTTTTCATTTAATTGTTTCGTTAAAATATGGTTTATTTCATTTTGTATTATTCCGTTTCGTTTCGTTTCGATTTATTTCGTTTCGTTTCGGTTCGATTTCGTTTCGCATTTTACAGGTACCCCTTTAAGTATTTGGTTCCGTGTTGTACCACGAATTTCTGCGTAAAAACGATGGTTCGTCTTTACTCCCATTTGAATTGTCGGTGGTAGCTGATGACACAGGCACTCGAATTCCGGACCCCCCTTTTTCCTCATTTGGTCCCTCCCGCGATTATGGTATGGATCTTAGTCTGGAAGTATATCTTTGACTGAGCCATTTATCCATATTTTACAACATTTCGTGTTACAACTCTCTCGTTCTACTAACTTTTGTTTCTAGATTCAGCTGCCGTTTTACTAAAAGATCCTAAAGGTAAGAAACAACCGTCAAAAATACGACGAGGAAACCCTCGCTTCGACTCGATATTTTACAATAACGCGCCAGTTTTCAAAAGGATTTTTGCTTGTCCTCGTCCCCATTACTCCACCGATGCAATTTGTTCCGGACTGAAAAGACTGTCTTTGGTTGATGAACCAACGGGAACAAAAGGTGAAGGCTACGTATTCCGGATCTAGACAATATACTCTACAGTAAATGTCTTGAAAATTAATTTGATGAAAATATTTTTAATATATGCTACAGTAAACCTTATATCTTTCAGCACCAGTTTTTAATTTATGCATCAGTAAACCACAATAAGAATCTTGCAATGCCATGCAATTTGACGACGGATCTTGCTTTCACACACAAAACTTGATTAAGCGAACATTTCTCATAAAGAACATATATTTTATTTTCATAGAATAGCTTATTAAATGTACTTAGTCTGTCGGATTACCGGACTGTCGGATTACTGGACCGTCGGACTATCGGGCTGTCGGATTATAGGTCTAACCCCGGTGCAAAGTTGTAGGTCAAATCAGTGCATGCCTGCCGCAATTAAGACATAAGTACGATTCCCGAGTCTAGTCACTATATAAATAAAAATTGCAGAATTTTAGTTGACAATGCCCATTGACAGATAGTGATGATTTTCTGACTCCTAAAAGTCTTCAGTTACGGCCGTCTAATATGAAAGGCGGGCTGATTAAACTAGATCTATAATGGCAATGCACCATCATGTATTTGTAAAAGACAAATTCCCTTCTCAAAGAATAATAGGTTCTTACACGAGTCCCTATTGAAGATCTGGGATTTCTTCCACGAGTGCGAGAAATTCCGTCTTTTCACGAGTGTAGCGGAACGAGTGGAAAGACGCTGAATTTCTCTCACGAGATGAAGAAATCCCAGATCTTCAATAAGGACGAGTGCAAGTACCTGTTTCTTCCGTTTCAACTTAAAACAAAGCATGTCGATTTCATTCATTCATCCGCATGTCAGTGTCATGTTTACTACACAAAATATTACAACGCCACGTGCAATGCAGTAAATACACACTTATTTAAAACCACATTAAATCTATTAGGGGAAATCAGTTAAAATTCAGGTAAAATTGATATTTGAAGCTTTTTTATATGTACTAAGACGACAATTTATATTACTACCGCAGTCGTAGAAGCGGACTATTTATTATACTCGGCCGATTTGGTTGGCTGGCAATGCCATGTAAGACAAGGTCACGCGCAGCTGTCTTTATGGCTTGTCTTACATAGGAAACGCATCAAAACGGAAGAAACGTCTATCAATACGCAGGGTGAACCGACAGGTCAGAAATATGTTTTATACTGCAATCGTTCTATTTGAGCAGTCAAAATGCGTTGACAGTATATTTAAGAAATAATTCATGGAAGCCATATGTATATATTGATTTTACCACGGGTAGGCCCTTTATGTCACGAAGTTTTACCCCGAGCGTTAGCGAGGGGTAAAAATCTGAGATAAAGGCCTACCCGTGGTAAAAACAATATATACATATGGTTTCCATGAATTATTTCGATTCTAATATGTAAAAATTGGTAAAATATCGTTATAAATGGTCGATGACGTCATAAATTACAATGCGTGTTGGTATAGAACTGTATTATTTTTACCACGGGTTTGGACTCAAAGCGTTTGAAGGACGTCATATTAGAATTACAAGTAATAAACGGTCATTGACCGTTTATAACATTTAGAATTCAGTTGGGGCCTCTTGGGGGTAACTAATTTTTAAATAATTTGTGTTGGTAGTAATATCCATTAATGCCACTAATGATTGCAGTATAAAGACAATAACAGTGCATTGACTTGACATAAAATTCGATATACGTATTCGGCACGAATCTGGGAAAATGCTTGGGGAAACCCTCGTATTTTACCCGATTCTAAGCCTCATCCGTATATCGATGTTATGTCAAGTCAATGCACTGTTATTGTCTATTTATATACGACATTGCAAGGCATATACAATGAAAGGCAAGTTGTCAATTACGATTAGTTCATAATTAGCCTGTTTATTTTACCTCAGAATCTACATATATATATTATATATACATAAATATAGAATGGATAAAAAGGACAAGCCACGAAATTGCGTGTTATTGTGTGTAAAGTATTTAAAAGTTTGTATTCGTCGTGTGATAGAAAACAAATTGTCATGCAAACCACCAGCACTCGACGTTCAATGAATAAAATGTAGGGTCAATGTGGAAAAAAATGGTGTCATTATATAATAGTGACACTATTTTTTCCCCATTAATTGACCCTACATTTTATTCATTGAAAGGTCGAGTGACTGTGTGCAAACTGTCGAAAAGGATGTATTATTACACGAGAAAACGTCGCAACCATTTCTATCAATGTTTTATGCAATTCTATATTATATTGATACATAAATTTGTAGTCTCGAAGTCGTTCAAAATTCGATTTTGCTCGAACCTTTCGGACTATCGACCCTTCGGACCATTGACCCTTCGGACTAATGAACTGACACGGAAGTTTACTTGTACTTGATTTATTGCGTCAAAAATATCAATATTCGTTGTTGGAACCATATATTTATGTCATATGTTTACCCTTTCTTACTACGCATATGTAAAAAAGGGGGGAGGGGCGGGGGAATAATAAAACATACAACTTTTGTTTGGCAACATGTAATGAGGCTTGTTTAGGGTATATGGGGATACTGGCTATTGACCCTTTTAATTAATGGGATATTGGATATTTGTGTAAATAATCAATCACGGGGATATGGGGTATTCAAATTGAATTTTAGGGATATCTTAAATTATTCTATGCTTTTAATTAATACAGGGATATTTGTGTCAAAACTTCAGGGGATACGAGCTATTTGTACCCCCTCTAAATAAGCCTCTGTAATTGCCTCGCCTTAAAGGGAGCTTGTGAATTATGAATTCCAGTGTCGAAAGAAACCTCAGTTTTTGCGGTAGCACATATATTGTCCCATTTGTGCCATTAGGTTTCGTCCGTCGTCCCTCCGTCATCGTCGTCGTCTGTCGTTAGCTTTTCACATTTTAATCTTCTCCTCAGAAACCACTGAGCCAATTTAGACCAAACTTTGGTGGAATGGTCATTGGATGGTCCCCTTTCAAAATTGTGTCCGGTGATCCCGACTTTTGACCAAGATGGCCGCCAAGCTAAAAATGGAAAAAAGGGGGGATGAAATTTTAATTGTCCATTGCTGCTTTAGTATAAGTCAAAATGAGCTCAAATTTTAACTGCAGCTACATGGCAAGGAGTAGTTTAACATATATTCTGTTTTAGCTCACCTGGCCTTTAGGCCATGTGAACTATTGCCATCACTTTTCGTCCGTCGTCCGTCCGTCAACATTTCACATTTTAATCTTCTCCTCATAAACCACTGGGCCAATTGCAACCAAACTTTGGTGGAATGGTCCTTGGGTGGTCCCCTTCCAACATTGTGTCCGGTGATCCCGACTTCCAACTAAGATGGCCACCAAGCTAAAAATAGAAAAAAGGGGGATGAAATTAAAAAAAAATATTCTCTGAAACTACTGAGGCAATCTCAACCAAACTTTGCTGAAATTATCCTTGGGTGGCCCCCTTCCAAAATTGTGTCCGGCATTTTCTAATACATTTGACGGCAAAATAGCCATATGACACTTGTGAGACTATTTTGCAAAATAGCCACGGCCAAAAAAATAATCAATGCACTAGAAAATTTCTCTTAAATATTGTTCTTCAACAATTGGGTTTTTTATCTATCCTAAACATGTTTATGGTTCATGATTTAAACATGTTTCAGGTTGTTTTCAACCATAAACAAGTTTGAGAATAAAAAAAAACAGGCCTTTAATATCATCACTTAACTAATGGATTTCTTAACGTTCAACTTTTTCGAGAGAGAGAATTTTTTTTATTCAAATCAGCTTGTTCAAATTCAGTAGCCTAGTCTCTATGCTATTCGCTTTTTTTTATTTCTCTTCTTTTATTTGTAATGTTTTTTTCTTTCTTCTTCTTGTTGCTTGATTCGTTTTAGTTTTAGTTTTTGATTTTGGGGGGGGGGGTTGTTTTGTTTCATTTTTGTTTTATTTTTTTTTATTTGTATTTTATGTCTTATTTATTGTTTCATTATTATTCGTTGTTTTTTTGTTTTGATTTAATGCTTTTTTTTTCGTTATCTCAGTCTGTATCACAATCATCCATGCGCTTTTAGCAATACAGTTTTTGTTATTTCATAAAGCTATTATTTCACGTTGATGAGTTTTTCTCGATTATTTCCCTTGCTGAGGTGCGGTGACGAAATCGAAATCGAAAGCAGCGAATGATTTTAACAAGAATTTTCTTACATAAAATGCAACTGGGTAAATATGTCAAGGAAATAATTAAAATAGTATGAAATATATTTCACATTGACTACGCCCAAGTCTTAGATATATTCAATTGAATCAAGGATTTATATAGTACTATGACTATACTAGTCTATATATAAATCCTTGATTGAGTCCAAGAAGAAAATTATTTTTGGAAACAATTTTCGTTATGTCATGTTGTTTATTTATTTATACTCGGCAACTAAGTTGTACTATTTTAAGGTATTTACATGTTTACTGCATCGTTACCTTTATTTTGTTATTAAGGATTTAATTTCAGTTTGTTGCTCTTATTAATTGTACAAAGATCTGTTTGTAATTTTGATTAGTTTTATTTTTAATAAATATATATCCACATGTGACCGTAAATCGGTCAGTTAAGACATTTCCTTATAATTCTCATTCAAATTGGTATTTATTTCAAAGATAAATGCTATGTTTACTTGGGCACTTAAGTCAAATAAAATACCAAAGCATCGTTTAAATTGATGAAGAAATGTCGGCTCGCTGATCTTTTTTGTTTGCATATGTTTTGTAATAGCGCCCAAGTCACGTTACCTGAAATCGGTCAACCATAAAATAGCCGCGTGGAACACAAATAGGCCTAGGAGATTGTATTTTACAATATTTTTTAATTTTCTTTTTCTATATTTCGCCATTTTTTCATTAAATTGTATTTGCTGTCACTTGTTTTCAGCAGATAATATCTCTGTTTTCACGTACAATTTTATCCATGTCCAATTCCATGTGATTCATAATAAATCATATATTTATTACCCACAAATTCCTGCTAAAAATCTGAAAATTGTCTAAGGAATTACTTAATTTCAAAATGAAAACAATATCATTTCCGTTGCCTAATGGAGTTGTAAATATAGGTCAAGATGCGCAGTGGAATGTAAGCAAACACAGGATATGCAAATTATCCTCTACGGACTTTGTTTTTCTGGAAATATTTGACTTTGATTATTAAGTCAAAATGGTAATAGTAAAATGGCACCATTTTGGCACCAAAACCTATAGATATCTTTTCTTATCTATTTAAATCTCATTGTTGTCTTGATCAAAGTGAAAGTAAATTCATTATCTATTTCTGGACGCAGTTTGCAGGATAAATGACGTCATTGACATCTGAACTCATGTGACAGCGCATTCCAAAATGGTGACCGATTTCAGGTGTTGACCGATTTCAACGGACGAGAGGATTAGGGTCTACAGGGGTAGACTCCTATACCTTACTCTTACTCTTAGGTTATGTGTGAAACATAGTACGTTCATAACCTCCCTTCGCAAACTGCGTTAGTGGAGATCTCATTTTGGTAGACTGTTGGGTTACGATGCAAGATGTCAGAGGATCTAATCCCATAGCCTATAGGGAAGATTGCATTTTTCGAAGATAAAATATGCCAGTAACTGGAGCCTGGAGGTGGTTAATAGATCAATTTTTTTACTCTGAACTGGCTACCGACAGTGTACTGACCTTTCATTTCTCTGTGTGCATCTACTGTGAAAATTAATGTCAAATTTACAAAAATTGTACCGTACGATTTCGTGACGACAGCTTAAAACATGAAATATAATCATTTTACTTTCATTTAAAGCGGATTTCTATGGTGACTTTGACCCACGAATTCAAGTATCCAGCGACCTGTTTATTCTATTATTCTATAAAAGATGATCTGGTAGAATTCCACAAACCACAAAATTGAGTATCCACAACTTGCCATTTTTTTTTTCAGTTTACGAAAATTGATACCCACAAAAATAATTGAATCCACAGTAATCGGATTTACTATAATAAATAATGCGTTATTATGTACTCTGTATGCGTATATCAAATATAAATATATATGTACGTACTGAAATGTACACGAAATAAATTTGTTTCCACACTGATATGAAAACATCTAGATCATTTGTGTGTCAGACGAATAAGCATCTGATAATGCGAATCGAAAACGGTTTTAAATTTTGTGGTAAATTGATTCACTTGTACAACGAACGGATTTCTTTTCTTTTTTTATTGTGAGGATGGAAAACGTGGGGCTGTCAGTTGACTTTCATTGAACACTGTGGAAGTCAAGCAGACCTCTCATTTACCTGATGTCTGTAGGTTTCGGTTGTTCCTCTGACACTTCTGTGGTTTCTTTCGGAAACCCCTTGAGGATTTTCCGCTTTCCTCCATCTTTAATACAGCCGGTTTTGTACATAGTTCATGTACATCGGCATCAGTGGTATCTGGGGCTACTCCACTGGATAGTATGTAGTTGTCCAGGTCGGTATTCCCCGCTACAGAGCCTTTTAATGTAAATAATGTTCACATCACTGTAGGGATGATCATGGAGTGGCATGTAAGTATTTCCTGCACCCCCGTTTAAGCTGCTAGACCAGACGTATAGGCCCTGAGGTCTGACTCTGGAGATATTACAGAAACCCTGACAGGAATGTTTGGATATCCTTCTTACCTCATTTATTGAGGGCGCTCCTTATAGAAAGGAGGAATCTATACCTGGCATAATGGTCGTTGATAAATATTTATTCTTTTTTTGTTTTGACGTATGGTTCATATTCTTATACATTAAATTTTTGTCTTGAAGAATGGTTCATAAATCTTCTTATACATGCATATCAGTATAAAATTCTGCTAGACTTGTTCATCACTTCTCGTTCCATTCATATTGTTTTTACTGGATTTTAGTATATTTTCGTTTCGCATTTTAGTATATTTCGTTGCGTTTCGTAATATTTCGTTTCGTTCATTGCTTTTCGATTTCGTTTCGTAGTTTAGTACAACCCCCATAAAATTGGCAAAAATTAGGTTAAAACCCACTTAAAAAAAATGTATGGATCCGCACCTGATTTGCAGGAAGTACATGATTCACTTTATTAACATTGATGAAGTCGCAAATTTTAACATTCGGAAATATTCTGAATTTCAATTTTTCCCTTGCGAGATTCGACGCGGAAAGAAAACATCACTTAACTTTGTATTCTTTTTCACAAGGGAGAATATTGAAGCGGAGTGAGGCTTACAAAGATTTTAATAGGATATATTGTGAGTTTCCATGGCTTTCTTTTATTTCAAAAAGTCATATTAACCCATACATTGTATTTTAGAAGGGGCGTTCCCTTTAAATGCGTGCTTGTTTTGTAATGTGTCCATTCGTTCCCTGTAATATTTATTATATATACCCAATCACCATACAAAGTTCAAGATAATCATTTTAGAATTAGTATTCCAAACTACTAATTACGACCTTGACCGTCTATGCAAATACATTTTATATTAACTTACATCCGGTCTCATGCATGTCATTTTACAGTGCATTTCTGACACTTTAAATTTCTTCAGTCAATGTTAGTCCAAGAATAGAATGACATGCGGCCTTGACCACGTTCAACGTTTTTTACACGTTTAAGCAGGGATCTACACTAACAGTCGCCCAAGGCGACTTAAAATTGTATTGGGCGAGTGAAAACTCGATTACTTCTCGCCCAGGTGACGACTGAAAATTTTGGGAGCGATGTCAAGAATTATTAATTCCCGCACCGGTTTTTAGACGTACCAAAATTGCGACTGGTTTCCGATTTTTATTTTACTTATTTTGGTAATGGTATATCGAAATCAGCGGTGTCAGTAGAATTATCCTTGAGAAATGATTGTCGGTTTCCTCAAGTAAATTTTTTGCCGCCGGGTCGTTATCTTTTATTACTATTACTAATAAATACAATAAAATAAAATAAAATGAACACACCGGCCCTCTATTCTAACTCGAAGATAGCCAAAGCGCTTAGGATATCGGTAAAATGATCATGATTTAAAACCTGTACGTGACGTACATTATGGATAAAATGGCCACCGGTGATGTGCCCAGTGGAACCAAACTCCGGACAGTTACCAGCTCCGGTCCGCAAACTACCCTCCACTAGTCATATTTCTAATTCTTTCAGATTTTGTTTTAATCATATTCATAAATACAGTATAAGATTAAAATTGGTGATTAACTTTAAAACACATATAACATATATCCGCAACAGAATACCGAAGGAACAAGTTAAAGGAATTATTCAAAAAAACAACAGAATCCAAAAACAAGTCAAAATTGACTTGTCAAAATGGAGATATTGTTAAAATATCTGATTTACCATATCTGTAATCTACCTGAAAAAAAGCTGGGCGCCTAAATTATTTGTTGGGCTCCTTGAAAATGAAAGTTAGGAGACCAGGTGGCGACCATGGTTCAAAAGTTAGTGTATATCCCTGTTAAGCAAATAGTGATTCTGGGTACTTGCACATATAATTGACATCTGTCTCATGAATGTCAATGATAAAAAAAAACATTTCTGCCGGACTATCGGACCAGCGGACTGTCGGAATAACGGGCTGTCGAACTATAGCTACACTCCCCATATTAATTAGAATAACATGTTAATTTGTAGCTTTTACACATACAAATGTAAACTTTGAATGGAACTTGGCTTTTAAAGAAAGGCTGAGGTGTACGTATCTTAATCAATAGACTTGTACAGACGATACATGTAGCTCTAAGTGTTTTGGTTGCAGTACATATAGCTCTCTTATTAAAAGGATGTCCAGTAGTTCCGTCCTCAAAAATATGACTTAAATGCAAAAAAAATTGATGTTGGTCCTTTCATATAGACTAAGCACTAGTAATAATAACAACAAATCTGTTAGAATACTCCAGACATAATTTTTATCAAGGAATTGAAACTGATCCAAAAAGACAGTTAGAAAGTTCTGGTAATCATTTTGGATGTTGATCAATCTTGATCTCTTTTGGCTCCCATATGCTTTGACTCCTTTTATCCCAGAGCTCATGAGAGCTAGGTCAAATCTGTTGAATACTGACAGGAATATTTTTTTATGGGAAATCAGAATTTTTTTTTATAGGACTGCAATAAAATGTTGTGGTCGCGATTGTATTATGTTATGGTGCTGTTGTTGTCTGTCTGTAGAATGATTTCTGTGCAATAACTTATGTTCTAGTGAACTGATTCTTCTGAATTTTGAACACCGTGATCCATAGCACTGAATAAATGTTGGTAATGACTTGGGTATTGTAATTGTAACTCCGCCCGTTGCCAAACAAAAGCTCCCAATTTGAATTTGAATTTTTGGTGTTTAATGCCACTTTCAACAATATTTCAGCTATATCATGGCGACCAGTTTTAGTGGTGGAGGAAGCCAGAGAGAACCACCGACAATGGGCAAGCAACTGGTAAACTTTATCACTTGCGGCTGCGAGTCGAGTGCACCCTTTTTTGTAATTTACAAAGCTGGGTGCAAACCCACGCCGTATTGGTATTAGGCTTGTACGAGCTGTTAGATCCAACGACCTAACTTATTGAGTTGAAAAATGAATGCTATATAACGTTGCTATTATTGAAATGCCCATAATCTAATACATTATCAAAACAAATTTAAAGATGCACATGGTACTTGACAACCAGTTAACCTCAAAGTGTTCGGTTTCTATATTCTTTTGACTGATTAAATAACGGAAAGATTTCTACCTATTTTGAATTTGAAATAATTTATGAATCAATGGGGGTGCCTGAAAACTTAAGGTCTTTGAATTCTGATCAAACAGCTAACACCACTGACATGGGTTCAATCCCTAATACCCTAATCAAGTGACCAGGGGGAGGGGAGATTCACTTGTCAGTTCATTATAAATGTCTAGGCTTTCATTCCATGTTAAGTCTAGTATGTAGTCACAAGATACATTTATCACAGGGTTTGTAACTAGATTGTCAATAGTGGAGCAGGAACTGCCCACCCTTCCGGAGCACCTGAGTTCACCCCCAGTTTTAGTGGGGTTCGTGTTACTCGATCTTTAGTTTTATATGCATGTTTTGTAGATTGTTGTTTGTCCTTTTGTATTTTTTCTTTTGGTCATTGTGTTGTCTGTTCTTCTTCGATATACGGATTCTGATTACCCCTTTGATATCTTCAAACTCTTCTTAGCTGAAAGTGACGATTTACACCCAATAATCTGCTGATGTCATTCCACTTATTTCATTACTTACAGGTGCTGTATAATGAGGTCATATACATAAATGGCTATGTCACCTGATCACACACATGACAACACAACTTATACCTTCCCGTTGATGGAAGAGGAAAATCGACCAAGTCCTGTTATGAATTCAGATCTGATGGATCAGTCTGCTGACAGTACCATTGGAAAGAGGACTGATGGTATTGGAGATGTGGAACAACCTTCAGTGGATTATTTAGACATAGAAACAGGTCCTGAAATAACATATGGCCCATTAAATAAACCTGAAAGATCTAGATCTAACAGTCCAATCCTGATGTATGGACCACCCAATCAACCCAGTGGTGGAGCTGAATTGGGGGATGTATTTTATGGTCCAATGAACAATGCAGGAGGAGAAGATTTTACAAGTGAACGTATTAGTAAAGATATTAAAGGTATGAAATATCATCATGTTATTGAAAAATACAATTGTACTTGATTGGATGCACTGGGAAGTCAAAAGGATTAATGGTTTACTTTAAATACTTTGGGATGATAAATTAAGCTACAATGTATTAAAAGCTACTACATTTGTATGAACACAACAAATGTTATTTCAAGGTATGTGTTGCTTCTCCGCTAAGCACTTAGCATTAAGAAGTATGAGCAAAGTTTGGTTGGCTGGGAATGAGGATAATGTGTCCGTATAGGATGGCATTTCTACCTACAAATGTATGCACTGTTATTTCAGTGATCATGAGGAGCTAACACTAAAAAATGTGTGTTGTTCTACATTTTCTAGTACTACAATGTAAGTGGATATCATCATCAGATCAAAATGTACATGTAACTTGTTCACACAATGATATAGCTGGAAAATTGCTCACATGGTGTTAAACAACAATCATTCACTCACTTCCAGCTATCCAAATTAACAAGACTTTATTGTAATGTAATTTCCAGTTGGATGATGAAAATTTTTTGAGAAGTTAGACCACACAATAATCTTCAATTTGTTAAAGGCATTCCGATCAATATTTTTTTTTGTTTAAACAATTAATTTCTAATTTTACAGATTCAACAGCATCACCTGGACAGTGTGGATTGTACAACCTAGGAAATACTTGCTTTATGAATGCTGGGTTACAGAGTTTGATGGCCACACCCCCTGTCATTAAATACTTTTTACAGAATCACTCAGAAGCTGTGGGTAGTCATAGTCTTGTAGAACAATTCTCAGGCTTTGTGTCTAAATTCTGGAGTGGACAGTTCTCCATTCTATATCCAAAGGATCTTAAGACAGCACTTGGACATATTCATGGACAGTTCAAAGATTATAGACAGGTATTAAAATTTGTACAATAATACCCCCAGCAATGCAATTGTAAATGCGGCCTCTAATTTCAGTTGCCGGACAATTTTTTGGCAGTTCTTTTTATGAACAAGCTTAAGAATTTAAACAATACTGTAATAGGAAAATCAGGGAACCCTGTTCACAAACAAAACTGTTTTCATCATGTTTTTGTATTTTATAAATTATGCGCATCTCGACCTTTATCTGAGTACCATGCGCATTATAGACACGAACAAGTTTTTTTCTGGAGATTTTCAAGGCCAAGAGGGGGTGCGCATTATGCACCAATGCGCTTTATTATACAATACAATATTGAACTGATTTTCGTTAACACTTCATTTTTCGATCATTGAATATTGATTTTTTTTTTCGGATGTTGAACATTTTATTCCCGGAATTGCACCCCCTGTTAGTGTTAGTATATTTTTATTGCTTTAATTAAAAATAAATAACACCAAGAACATCGATAATTTCAGTCTTCTTATTCAGGAAAAACCTACAGCAAAATAAAGGTATACTGTCAACAAAATCGTCATTTTTATCGAGATTTTTTTTTAGGGATTCCAGATTTTTCAACTTCATCCTTGTATAGGTCGATGTGGACGATAGGTCGAAGCCAGCGTGTTGAGGAAAAAAAATATCGACCTATAGTCCGTAAAATACGGTACTCATGTGGAAAAAGAAACCCCTTCTATCCAATATGGACTGCTTCTTTTGCTTCAATAGTACTCTATCTTATACTTACACAGTTCCCCTTGAGTAAGTTATTTGAAATTTATTCACAAGGTTACATACCATTAAAGGAAGTCCAAGTTTGATTTAGGACTTGGCACTTATTTCCGTTCTAGAGTTTACTTTTGCTGAAAGCGTTGACATCCAAATCCTATGGACGTATTCTTCTCTTGTTTTATTCTTAATTGACATATATGATTTGTAATTAGTATATTGACAATTTATTGGTAATTTATACATGCAATAAAAATACTATTTATTATTTATTTCAGCATGATTGTCAAGAATTTTTGGCCCTTCTTCTCGATACTCTCAATGATCAAACAAAGTCTGGACCAAATACTCCTTTCTTTATCACTCACAATGATCTCAACAACTCAGATACTCAAATGCCATCTGCTCAAGCAGACCGTCGATCTAAAGTAGAACAAACTCGAGACACTCATGTATTAATGGAATCGACTACGAGTAAACGTTCTACTCACCAAGAGGCTGATGATTTGTGTCCAATGCCTTTAACTCAATTAAAAGTATCAACTGATGGTGAATTGTTGGAAGATCTACATTTAAACAATACTTCCATTTTAAAGAAAAAAATGCCTTCGATTGAAAAGTTTTATGCTAAAGAAACAAAGACATTGAATACCAATGTACTTGTATCAGAATCGCCAGAAGATTTGCTGAACTTTGACTCGTCTAAGTATGCCAAAACAGAAAATTGTCCTGTAGTCCACAACGATATTGGTGTGAGTCATGTTGTAAATGAACCAATGGTAGTAATGGACCTGAAAAGGTGTCGAGTTAGTCCAAAAGGTGTTAAAGATATCAATATTTATGCAGATATGTGCAATAAAAATTTAAACATGTATTGTGATGCCTATGAAGAAAATGAGAAGGTCAAAAGGTCAAAGTTTGACACTTTAGAAAAGAATTTTCAGCATCAAGCATTTAGTAAATTAAATTGTTTACCGACCAAAACAGTTGAAAATGAAAATCACTCTGCAATGGAATGTAAAGGCAAGAATTTTAAAGAAAAATGTGATACTGACTTTAATGTAAAAAAAGGGAGTGAATCTGTTGATAATCAGGACATCGGTAATAGTAAAGTTAATATTCAGCTGAAGTTCAAAGGTGACTATGACCAAACTCAGGAAGTGTGTTCAGGGACGGTGTTTGATGCAGAAGTTGATCAGGATACAGATTCTATTGATGCAATTGAACAAGATGAAGAAGAGGATGCTGATACTGAACAAGATCCCTCCGAAAAGTTTAACATGGAGGAGGAGCTAGAGGAAGGTTCTTGGGATGATAATAGATTATTACGATTGGCAGATAAACGTTGGATAGATCATGTGATGGATAACCAGAGTGTAATAGTTAAAACATTCCATGGGCAATACAAATCATCAGTAAGTTTTAGGTTTAGGCCTGGGTTTATGGTATTTAATGCCACTTTCAACAATATTTCAGTTATATCGTGGTGGTCAGTTTTATTGATGGAGGATACAGGAGTATCCTGAGAAAACCACTGACCTCTCTCAAGTGACTGACAAACTTTATCACATAATGTTGTATCGAGTACACCTCACCATGAACAGGGTTCGAATTCACAACTTTAGTGGTGATAGGCACTGATTGCACAGGTAGTTGTAAATCCAACTACATTTTTGTACCATACGATCACAACCACAATGGCCCCTTCAGTAAGTTTTATAATAGTCTTAAACAATCCATGAGCAGTATAAATAGTCTGTTAATTTTTTCACTTTTTAATCTTCTTTTCTGTAACTTCTAGCTCAATATGAACCAAACCTGGCAGGAATGATCCTTGGGTGACCCCCTTTTTAACTTTTACCTGAAAGGTTGAAACTCCATCCAAGATGGCTGCCATTACTAAAATTAGAAAAACCTTCAATGGGCCTAAGCAGCTTCATTTGAAGTCAGAATTATATCAACTTTTAGCCATAAGAGCATGGTTAGAAACTCTTTAACTTATACTACAGATCTTTCGCCAACTTTACACTTTTGTGGATTTTTAGTTTTTATGAAAATAAGGCATATTTAAGCAAAGATACATGTATCATTAAAAAGTCTTCTTCTCTGAAACTACTCAGTCAGTTTGGTTGATCTTCATTCTAAAATATATACTATTGGTTCAAAGTCCATCCAAGAGGGACATCATTGCTAAAAATTGAAATTTCTTCTATTGATTAAACTTATTTCAAATCAGAATCTGCTAAAATTTTAACTGGAAAAGCATATTTACATGTAACAGATGGTCCTCTGTCAAAAACCATAATAAAACGTGCAATTGTGTGGAGGAAATTGGAGAAAACCACTGACCTGTCGCATGTCACTGACAAACAGTTTTGCAATTGTTTTGAGCATTCCATTTACAGTATAGATCATAAGTAAGCTTTTACTTGTCTAATATGTAAGCATTCCATGGTCAGTTTTGATTGTCAGTACCAGTAAGTTTAAATCTTATCTAAAAATTCAATGGTAAAAATAAATCATCAAGTTTAATCTTTGTCTAAACATTTATATGGACAACCTGAATGGAAGTAAGTATTTATAATGATCTAGACAGTCTAATTTTAGATTTTGGCAAAGAACGAAATAGCTGAGTACATGAAATTTTAACATTTGAAAATATATATAGATACAGCTGTAATCTTTTTTGAATAAAGCTAATACTCTTCCTAGGAAAGATTTCTGTCAGTGTCTGTCATGACGGCATGTACAAGGTTTTGTTTGTTTATTCAAAAATATTTGATGATTCTGATGTATTGGTTACCATGGTTACCAACTGCCCCCTCCTGAGGCTTTTCTTTTATCCACTGCATCCAGTATATGCAAGCCATGAGCTGTTTGGTCAAGATTTTATATTAGATATAATACATGTATCCTCCATAGGAGAGATTTCTGTCTACAAAAACAGCATGTACATAGTATTATCATGATTATTCTGTTTATTTAGAAATATCTGATTTATCTTTCATTTAGGTACATGTACTGTATCTATTAGCTATTATTTAAATGACCCCCAGTTACATAAACTGTGTACCAATTGTTCCCTTGTGGAATTTCTTTAATAAGTTATATCCTGTCTGTTTGAAAATCGTGCATTAAGTCATGAATGGATCTGTTGACCTTTTATCAGATACAACTTGTGTAAAAGTCTTGTCTTCAGTCATGGTTGGATCTGTTGTCCTCTATTTTCCTTCCTAGTATGTTAACATTTTACCAATTACATCCTGTATGAAAGTCATGTGTTCACTCATGAATGGTTCTGTTGACTTTTGTTGAAATTTTATCAGTTGCATCTTGTGGGAAAGCCGTGAGTTCAATCGTGAATGGATATGTTGACCTTTGCTGACCTTTCATCAATAATCAATAACATCCAATGTGAATGTTGTGTGTTCAGTAAGGAATGAATCACTTTTCCAATTTCTGACTGCAGCTAAGAATGTGTCTGTTTTCAAAAGAGAACAAAATTGAACAAATTTTTCTCCAACCAACCCTAACATGCATCTTCTACATGTAGCTACTTGTAGTTTGCAATGAATGGAGAATTCACCTCTGCACAAACCAGTTCAGTGAGTTAGACTTTCTAGCTAAACCTGGCCAAAGGTCAAGTGAACTTTTTGTATCTTTTGCGTTCATGAGCATTAAATTATTCGCATATAGACTCACGTGAGCCTCTAGTTTCCTTGTTTTTTTTTAACATTGCATTAAATTTTTAATTATTTAAATGGAAATTTAATGCCTTAAGCATCTCTTGCATATCTCAGCCTGTGTAGCCTGTGTTATCCCCTTGTTCAACTTAAATACTATTTGTTGATGGCATCACTATATAGCTATTGTATACTCCCCACCCCACCCTTTATTTGTCCACGGGGATAAAAGAAGATTTTCTTTTCTTGTAACCGTTTCATTACATTTAAACTTGGATCATGTTTTGTCATTATATATTTTATAGGTAAAATGCAGTGAGTGCAGCCATGTTTCTGTGACCTTTGAACCCTTCATGTACTTGTCTGTACCACTGCCAAGAGCCAATGAAAGGCAACTATGTAAGTGGTTTATTGTTTTCCTTCAATACATATTACATCAAGAGCCAATGAAAGGCAACTATGGTTTATTGTTTTCCTTTAACAAATTAAATATTACATCAATCTTTGCCTTAATTTTTTTCACCTACTTGCTCGAAAGCCAAATTTAGAAAAAGTTTGATTTATTCAAGCAATTTCTTTTTCATAGTTTTCACTGGTCTGAATCCAGTTTTATTTGTCCCGGGCTTTGGGCAAGTGGGTTAGCGTGAAGACTGCAATGAAAGGCAACTCTATATATATATATGTAAGCGGTTTACTTTTTCCTTAAACAAATATTACATCAAGAGCCAGACTTGGGGTCAATTACTTTCAAATGTAATCTATTACATTACAATTACTTTGCAATTTTCATGATTACATTACATTACGATTACATCAATTTTCAAATGTAATTGATTAAATTACAATCACTTTGTAAATGTAATTGATTACATTACTGATTACATTTAATGTCATGACAACCAATATATTAGTGTTTTATGTTATTTTGTCTCGTGTCCATCTGTCCAATATCTCTTATTTTTTTAATGTATTTCTTAATCAGAACTATGAATTACAATTCAGTTTTAATGTGATCATTAGACATTACATGCAATAACAAACAGTACATTGTAAATTATAAACAGCAAATTCTCATTTTCCTATTTTTCATAAAATATGTCGTCTCTTATTACTATATATGACCAATATTGATTCCATCTTATACCATAGTAAATATTATAACATACATTTACACATTTTAATAATATATATCAAATAATTTCAAGCATCATATGAAAGTCTATTGGGGATAATAAACTAGAAGTTAATTACCTGATAGAATTTGTAATTAAGGTATTATTTATAATTATGACACCAAATTATATAACAATCACTATTACTAAATTTCACACCATTTGCATGTTTGTCCTTGATATAACAAGCCCCATTAGAAAATTCTTTAAAAAAAAAAATCCAAAATTTTACAAATATTACAACTTGCTATTTTTCAGTTAATTTGTAATATGTACAAAAATGTATGTACGTGCATCATAGATAAATGTTTCTGAAAATTGTAATTTACATTTTGCTTTTTATGTAATAGAAATAGAAATAGAAATGTTTTTTATTACTAATTAAAGTGCCCACAATGGGGCATCATAATTATACAATAAATCACATACACAAAACAAAATAGACATTCACTTTATACGATATCTTTATTGAAATTTAAATCTCTTTTTAAACTTGTATAAGAAATCTTCATGGGATACCTATGTTTTGGTTTATAAAAAATATTTCTTTATCTTATGGGAATCATGAGGACATGGTGATAGTCTTTCATAGAAGCAATTTCATATATGAAATCTTGAAAGTTGTGTCAGATAATTTAAAATTTTAGAGCTTGTTGTGTTTTACACAAGCCGACAAACTGTTTTCACTGAATTTTTGAAGCCCTAATGAAATTGAAATTGAGATATTATTTGTTTGGATATCAAATCTTTGAAGTCATAATTTACACTTAATATTTTTTGTAGCTGTGATAGTTTTGATTGCAATTAAGCATATAATAATATCTACATTATTTATTTAATATATTTCATGAAGAAAATTCATTTATATAAGTCATACATTAAATATCTAAGGAGATATATGTTTCAGTTAAGACGAAATAAGTCAAAACGATGAAAAGTAATCTAAATGTAATCAGAAAGTAACCATGATTACCGGGTCAAAATGAATGTAATTGATTACATTACAATTACATGTAATCTAAAAAAAAGGTCTGATTACAGATTACATTCGATTACATGAAAATTGTAATCGATTACAACCGATTATGATTACAATTTACGATTACCCCATGTCTGTCAAGAGCCAATGAAAGGCAACTATGTAAGTGGTTTGTTGTTTTCCTTAGACAAATGTAGCATGGCAGAGTGTAATACCTTTATCCTACAGTACTATATAAACCACAAGATATCACATTATTACATTTGCAGGCAGATCTTTCTGTTTGTAGAAGTTGAATAAAAACTGTATTTTTCCTTAATCTACAGTTGCAAATAATATTATGCACATGATATAAAACTTAAAAATTTGATATGTATTCTCTAAAGAATATTAGTGGAGAAACATTTTATATTAAGATTTTAGATCAAATAAAAGCTTTCAGATACATAAATGTATGTCAACTTTGCAATAAAACACAATTTTATGATTTTCAAAGTTCAAGAAGATCACTTTAATCATAGTACATACACTATATATATACTTCATATACACTCACACACACACACACAAACATACACTCCCATGGCCACCTACCCATGTTTACCTTGATAGGTCAAAATATTTTTACAGGTCCTTTGCAAAATTTATTATCTCTATCATTGTCAGTATCCCACAACTAACCAGACACTGATCACTTTCCACTCATCTCCTCCTGTGTGTCCATTGAAACAATTACATTCATTTTAGAGTTGTTAGGTTACTAGTGCATAATCCGTCATTAAGAACATAACATTACTCCAATTTTTAATTGGGGGTGTGTCACAAAAATTAAGATATTAATACACAACCATGTTTTTTCACATACTATCCAAATAAGGTATGGAGTAGTGTGATATCATTTTCTAGTTCAGTAGAATGTAATATAAGTGCAAATGACAAGTCTTCATAATTCAGTGGAACCAATCGGTTTCAAGATGAATAATTCATGACTGAAAATTTTTCTGGCATTTGACCCACAGGGATAATACAGTCATATCATGCTCCACTTTTATTATTTTTATAGCAGAATTGAATTCTGTACTAAGAAAAGATTTGTCCAAAAAACCTTTTTTTCTATTTTCTAGGTGTAATGTATTTACCATTAGACGGTGCACCAAAACAATATCTCCTTGTATTAGATAAGAGGGATCGTATTAGCAAAGTCAAGGATCTGCTCCATCAGATGATAGAGACAGAGAAAGACATTATAATGGCTGAAGTTCTAGATCATCATGTTGCTAGGATTGTTGTAAGTTTTTAGTTTTTGGTTGGTCATAGTAAAAATATCAGCCAATATACATTCTGATATAGAGAATATCACATTATCAAACTGAATACAAAGTGTGCATTTTATAATAATAATATATGTCAAGCTTTCAGTGTGTGTTGTCTGTCAGGTCAAGTTACACTACAAGTTTATGCATGTACCTCATTAAGATTTAAAGGCATATTGTCTACCAAAACCGTAATTTTTTCATACCCAAAATTATTGTCGTTTTCTGTACTGACCTTCATAAAATGAAGATTAAACACCAAATTATTGGCGAATACGCTACGAAACGTTGTTTTTGCGATTTAAAAAAGCTGACCATCATTACTGGAAGCTAATTAATTAAGCACTGACCTGAGTGAGTCCAAATCTATTTTTATGTCAGTAGCCCGGATGCTGCAGCATGGATGCTTGTTTACCTCGCAAATACGGCCGTTTTATGCTACTCGTTGACAATAATTTGCTGTTGCCAGGTGCAAAATTACATATATTGAATAATATCTACCGAAAATGATCATAGGCATCATCATAAATTCATAAAATATGAAAAAACGATTGAGAAAAGAAGGCAACATGCTCGGCTTACCTATCAAGCAAAAGCTTTGCCACTTCAGCGTGAGTTTTGGACGCGTACCACTTCCTTCAGTTCGTTCCAACGGTCCAACTGATCCCCTACATATATTCTGCATTTGTTCCATTTGGAAGATACTGCACTTCTATTCCTCTTTATCTCTGAATCCGTCAAAGTCCGCTTTCTTCCACGTGTTGACACATTCTCTTCCACATGTTGTGTATTGTTTCTAAAAAGTGTGCATGCTCAAGACAGGTTTACATAGAAGATCATATGAATATACTCGGGTTAAATTGAATTCTTTTTATCCATCACAATAATTCCGATGACGATAATTTTGTGTCTGTTATGTCAAAAAAAGAACACAAATCGTATCGTTTGCAGCATAACTGTTTAATGATAGCTTAAACAAATCATTTACGACAATAATTTTGTGTATGAAAAAATTACGGTTTTGGTTAGACAATATGCCTTTAAAAGTAAAATAAAATTGTTGAAATGGTTATTTGTGTTTAAACCTCCAGATTTTACATCAATATGTGATACAAGTTTTGCCAACTTGTTATCCCCTCACCAACGAAGTTGCGAAGAGATATAGTAACGCTACCGTCCTTCCTTCCGTCCGTCCGTCCTTCCATAACATCCTTGTGAACACTCTAGAATCAACATACTTCAATGGATTTTGACCAAACTTGGTATATACTTAGCCCGTAAGAGAATCTGGAACCCTATTGATTTTCTAGGTCAAAGGTCAAGGTCACCGGGTCAAATTTTTACCGTGTAACATCCTTGTGAACACTCTAGAATCAACATCCTTAAATGGATTTTGACCAAACTTGGTACATACTTAGTCCTTAAGAGAATCTGGAACCTTATTGATTTTCAAGGTCAAAGGTCAAGATCACCGGGTCAAATTTGTACTGCTTAACATCCTTGTGAACACTCTAGAATCAACATCCTTCAATGGATTTTGACCAAACTTGGTACATACTTAGTCCTTAAGAGAATCTGGAACCCTATTGATTTTCAAGGTCAAAGGTCAAGGTCACCGGGTCAAATTCTTAGGCAAGGTGATACGCCACGCTTTGCGTTGCCCTTGTTTTTAATGACCTGTGTTAAATATTATTATCTTACTTGACGCAGAGTCAGGTGAGGAATTATCATAACTTTCCATTTGTAGCTGTCGGCTGCCGTCTGTAAACTTTCATCATTTAAATCTATTTCTCACAAACAACTCACCCTATTGGAACTAAACATGGTTTGAATGTTTCTTGGGTAGTCCTAAACCTTTTTCATGATTTTCGTTTCATTTGGAAATGCAGCATGGCTGCTAGTATAATTATACTTTCTGATTGGCTTTAAATTCAAAAATTTTCTTCTCCAAAAAATGCATATTTGATAAAATTGTTCAATGATAGAAATGTTCCTTATAATATGGCCCTCTTGAGAAGTTTTTTTTGTCAATCGAAAATCCAAGAATACCACCATCACAAAGTTTTAGCATATGAGCGTAGGGGATAATGAATTCCATTGAACACAAATGGTACAGTACAGTCAGAGACATACCATGATAAATCACTGATATATAGACGAATCACTCATGTTAGTGATACTGATACATATATCTTTTGTTCTGTTTAATATATCTAAAATTTCTTTTGTATTTAGAGTGTTACTTGCTATCACCCAAAATGTACAAGAAAGTAAGTAAATAGATTAAACAGAGCAAAATATATATCAGTATAACAAAGAAGAGTGATACGTTTATCACAGTGATTTATCATGCTATGTCTCTGACTGTACTGTACATAGTAATCATTGGATTTTCCCTTACAAAATTTATTTTTTGTGTCGATTGGAAATCCAGTATGGTTATCACCACAATGGCACATGGCAAATTTAATATAGGACCCCATGGGAAAAACATTTAAAAAGTTTTTTTTATCTGAAATCACTGCATAATAGGACAGCAAACTCAGCCGGAAAGCACCTAAGATGGTTCTTTACAAAAGGTGTCAATTGGAATTTCATGATGGCGACCACTTCAAGGCGTAGTTTTAACATAGGTCCCTATGTGAACATGAAAACATGCCCAATATATGAATTTATCAAGCTTTACAACCAATAAGTCAAATTCATATTTAAATAACAGTAAGAAATTAACTTATTGTTGTATAATTTTATATAAAGACAGTTGCAATTCATTTACTTATATTGTCTTGTCTTAATGGCTGATAAAAAATAAACAATGACATTGTGGCATTTTTCGTTTTTCGTTTTATCACTACACTACTAATTTCTATTTGAAGGATGATACTACTATGTTACGATACATCAACAGTACCTCCAGGAAATTGTATGCCTTTGAGATGAACCCCTTCACATTAACAGGAAGTGGAAATCAGGCAGAGGCACCATCTACATCATCTGCAGCCAATCAGGACATGGATGTTTTCAGTCATGTTGGAACTTTTAGTACGTCAGATATTTATAATGATTTTGGTCAGAGTGCATATAGGTCAGCAGAAGATAACAGGGCAACTGAAAGTTTTGTAGATTCTATGGAGGGTGCTGTTGGGATTATTGAAGCAGAATGGGGAAATGAATCAACTCCTTCACATTCATGGCAAACAGATGAAGATATGAAAGCAGGTTCATATCATACAATGTTTTTGTTTAAAATCATCAAGCATATATTTTTTTTAATTTAAAGGAATTGTTTGTTATTTATACCTTAAATTAACACTAAAGTTTTGAGTTTGAACCCCATTCATGGCGAGGTGTACTCAATACAACATTACGTGATTTAGTTTGTCAGTGACTTGTTCATGGCGAGGTGTACTCAATACAACATTACGTGATTTAGTTTGTCAGTGACTTGTTCATGGCGAGGTGTACTCAATACAACATTACATGATTTAGTTTGTCAGTGACTTGTTCATGGCGAGGTGTACTCAATACAACATTACGTGATTTAGTTTGTCAGTGACTTGCGACAGGTTGGTGGTTTTCTCCAGGTCACACAAAATTTTGCCTTCCTATTATGCTATGGGTCTATTGTCATCTGTCCATAGACACAATGCTTTCTGAGTACCCAGGTGGCTCAATGAGTTAGGTAATTGGATTACCTAACAACTCATACAAGCCTATCACCAATACAGCGAGGGTTCGCGCCCGACTTTGTAAATTACAAAAACGAGTGCACTCAACTTGCAGCCACAAGTGATAAAGTTTACCAGTTGCTTGCCCATGGTCGGTGGTTCTCTCCGGGTACTCCGGCTTCTGCCACCACTAGAACTGGTCGCAATGATATAGCTGAAATATTGCTGAAAGTGGCGTTAAGCACAATAAAACAAACAAACACAATGCTTTCCGTGCAATAAATAACCTTTGCTCATTCTGAAATTTTAGCAATGATCCTTGGTACATATTAATGGTTGGGATTGTTAATTGAGATTTTGCATGGTATTTACAAAATGATCATCTTTATTGGTTATTGATGGAGAGTAAAAAATGTTTTTAGCTTTGTATTTTTGCGAAGTGTCTAAAAGGGACTTATTGCATATTTGGAAGTTGTATAAAGTTTTAAAGTTTTTATACAATTTTAATATGGTCTTAATCTTTGAATTGATTGTGTAGAGAACTTCCTGTAGTATGTTGACACATTTCCTCAATCTCTGATAATTTTTTTAGATGAACTGAAAGAGGCCAAAATGTGCTATTTTCCAAAATTTTGAAAACTGCTATTTTTCATCCAATTTTTTCGCAAAATGTTCGTCTTTATGAGTTATTAATGAGTTAGTAAAGACAATTACATCCTTTACTTTGGAAAAGGAGCTTAAAGGAGCCAAAATTCAGAAATTTCACGTACATGTATTTGGAAGGTATACATGATTTGTATTTTGCATTCATTTTTAATGTGTCCATTATCCTTTGAATCCACACCACGATATTGCTGAAATACTACTTAAGTTGGCGTTAAACACCAATCAATCAATTCTTTGAATTGATTGTATTGAAACTGAAATGAAGCCGTAAGAGACAAAGGAAATCTGTCGAGTTGCTCCATTAAGGTTTCAATATGATCAGTAGAATCTATATAAGAATTACTTGATAGAATCTGACAATAAGAAAGTTAAAATTTGGAATTGACACCTTTTGGCCACTTTCGGATGACTTTTTTTTTATATCAATTCTAATTCTAATATGTATAACATTCATGCTTTAAACCCACTCAAGACAAACACGCTAACCATTACACCACCAATGTAGTTTCAAACAAGTATGTCAGGCGCGTAGCAACCCGTACGCAAAAACGCAGTTGCGTACACATCGAAAATTTTGACAAAAATGCAAACATGGTAAATCTAGGACATACATGTAAGGTAGAATAAAAGACCTACTTGAGAAATACAATGACAACCAATTGTTTGTCTGGGCTTGGTCTATTGAACATATACAATGAAAAACAAATCTCAACAGACACTGTTTTGGACAGCTTTAGTAGAAGAAGGGAAAGGAAAGGAAGTCCTTGATTTTTCAGGATTAACTTTGACAATTGAGTTGAAATAAAGACTACCAATTTACTTTCGAAATATAAACATTGAGAAAAGGGCTTCATTTTTTTTTATGCATTTTCTCAAAAATAATATGTAAAACCTATCCTTGCACCATATGTTAATTGTATTTGATTCCAAAACAAGCTTAACCCACTACACATTTGACAAAATAAAATTTCTAAGTCAACTACATATTTGTATTGCTCTACTTAATATTTTATTTCTCAAAATTTATGTTCAAAAGTATGCTCAGTCATGAAAATTGGGTTTCCGTGGGATCATTTTTAGTGCCAGGAAATTGCGAGAATGCAGGATTTTGCACCATTTACCCCAGAGCCCCTGCCGTAAGGCCACCTCTTCGTGACCTTCCACATGACTCTTAAACAGATGAGTCTGATGTGAGTACACTTCATTTTGGGGTAGCTATGCCCCTGTATGTAGGGGCCGTCGTGGTCTTGATCGTATAGTAGTTGGATTTATAACTACCTATGGAATCAGTGCCTATCACCACTAACGTTGTGAGTTTGAATCCCATCCAGTCGAGGTGTGTTTGATACAACATTATATGATAAAGTTTGTCAGTGACTTGCGGCAGGTCGGTGGTTTTCTCCGGGTACTCCACCAATAAAACTGATTGCCCCGATATAACTGAAATATTGTTGAAAGTGGCATTAAGCACCATAAACCAAACCTCTAATAAGTATGTGAAGTGAAACTCTCTCATTACTATTTCAGGAAGCAAAGAAACATCTTTAACAAGTGGTAATAGTGGTGACCTACAATTAGGACAGTGGTCACTTCAAGATAGTAATACACCATCTGAGATGGACCATGTAGTATCAGATGTCCAATGGTCAGCAGTGACCACACTAGAGGAAGAAGAACAACCATTGGCTACACATCAGGCTAAAACTGACCAATGTAAGGGGGTCACTGTTGATCAGTGGAAGTCATGCTCTATCTGTCTTGAGGAACTAGCAGACTCTGAATTACTGGTTCATAAAAGTTGTGGGGCAACATTTTGTCACAGCTGTCTTGAGGTAATTCTTGATTAATTGGTGGTTTATTTTGTATTTTATTGTCCCCTGAAACAAATATTCCTCTTTTTGATGTGATCCAGTGTCTTGTTCGACCACCACAAGTTATGATAATTTTTGATTGGCTGAATTATAAAACCACTTTGCTATTTGTACCAAAATTTAGCAGGAATGATCCAAAATGACATAGTGGTTTATGATTGGTTAAAATATATTTAAAAAAAAGTAATTACTTTAACATCCATAATCTTGCCACATTTCAACTTTCTTTTTATAAAACTACTAGATCACATAAACCTCATCTTTGCCTATATGACATATGGCATGGGTGGTTCTTGACTTTGCCTGATTCAATATAACCTAAACTGAACTTTGAATAAAATGGAATCCTGTATAAAGTAAACTTTAAATTAAGTACCAATGTAGGAAATCTTGGTTAATGTAACCCATGTAAGCTGAACACCTGTCTATTTGGAACACGAAAGTTGGTCCCAAAGATGTTCAGTGTAGACATGTTACACTATATAATTAGTTATATGGGTGAGGGGTAAAATGTTGAAAATGCACAACCATAGATGATAGAGAGTCTACAGTAAGATTTCAATCTAGTACAACCTTATATTAGCTGAATGATGTGATAAAACTTTCTTTTGTAGATGTCTCTGCTGCATTATGGACAAGATAACTTCTTATGTCCAGTAAGTATGGATACAACAGGTCAGATTTGCCCTTTAATTTTCTATGTGCATAAGTATGGATACAACATATCAAATTTACCCTTTGAAATGACAAATGTTCAAGATTTCTTTCTGTACAACTGTAAAACCAGGTCAGTTAAGACAAGAAGTTTCTCAGGGGCTTCTGTTACCTTGTAAATTATTTCTGTTAACCATTTTAGGCAAGTGAGATGATACAATAATGACACTTGGGGGAATTAAGGAATGAAATGCAGGCTATTTCCTTGTTTAGTTACCTAACATGGTTAAAGAGGAACAAAGGGAGGTTAATTTCTTGTCTCATTTACCTAACTTGGTTATATGCAGTTCATAAAAACATCATCTTAAAGATGGTGTACTTTTTATGACTAATTATGATGAAGATGACAGTGGTTTATTGAAGGCTGATAATACTATAGCCTTATATTTTGAGGAAAGATTTATTGATTTTATTGATTGATTGATTCATTGATGGTTATTTAATATCAAGTGAACAAGCATTTCGTCAATATTCATTTTGACCATCTTTGAAAGGTTGTGGTAAAACAGCACCATGTGGATAGATCTATGGTCATATGCTTTGACCACTTGGGAAAATTTGCTATTTGTATTCTTAACACCCATTAATGTCCCTTGTGCAGACAAACTGTGTATTTCATACATTCTGTCAGAAAAGTGTACTAGAATAAAGTGATGATGTTGACAGTTCCAATAAAAAAAACCCATACAACAGTTATACAATTGTACATTTGAGTATCTGATTACAGGTTTGTTCCTGTGCAGCAGTTATGACAGAAGATTTCACTCAGTTGGCTGACTCAGATAAAAACACAGAAGAGAGGTGAGTACTTTATGACAAAATTTCACTCAGTTGGCTGACTCAGATAAAAATACAGAAGAGAGGCAAGTACTTCTTAACATTAAGTTTGTCCTGAGAATAGTGGTAATAAAACTACCTTATAAACTCAGCCATAAGTTCATCTGTGTATATAAAGTCAAAAGCCTGGAATCTCCAGGATTTATTATAGTCCTGCCTATTAGTCTGTCCACTATCGCTGACAAAAGACTCGTGTATGAAGATATATGTTGAAAAATGTTTTACAGTTAAACCTGTATGTTTTAGGCACTCAAGGAAACATGAAAATGTGCCTTTTATATACAGGTTAAAATGATATGCACTATTCATTAATGGAGAAAATGATACTGCCCTTTATGGACAGTGATTTGTTATGTAGATGTGCCCTTTAAGGCAGGTTTGACTGTATTAAATCCCCATATTGTTTCATTAATTATCCAGTATTAATGCCATTTTCAACAATATTTCAGTTATATCTGGCAGTTAGTTTTATTGGTGGAGGAAACCGAAGTACCCGGAGAAAACCACCAACCTGTCGCAGGTCACTGACAAACTTTATCACATAATGTTGTATTAAGAATGGGACTCAAACTCACAACTTTAGTAGTGATTGGCACTAATTGCACAGATATCTGTAAATCAAACTACCATGCGATCATGACCATGGCGGCACCCGATTCTAAAATAGTGGATTAACTTTTAGAACCTTTATTATCTATCTACAGGATGTTACTTGTTGATGTGACTTTCTGTCATGCTGTTCAGGACCTAAGGAATCTGATTGGCCATCCCAGAGTATTGTACCTATCTAGTCAAATGTCTGGGGAACAACTGTATGACATTATAGAGAAAATTGTTCCTAATTCTAGTCAATACACTCTCTTAATGACAGATGCACAGGTAATTTGTGTAAATTAAGAAAAAAAAATTACCAATTATATTTTATATTTATTGTTAATTTTTTAGAGAAAGACAAAGAAAAAAAGAAAATTTAAATTTAATAATCAACAATCTTTATGACCTTAACAATTCAACATTATTTTAAACACCTAAAAAATGTTTTCCTTGCAATCTTTCGCTTTTGAGAAATATACTTGTAATTTCTCTTTAAAATGTAAGAGAATTTGTGCTTACAAACTTTTTGAAAGTAAAATATACAAGTAACGACCGTGATGGCACCCATAATGGTATGCAAATCTTCAAATAGTAAGAGGCATGCATGCAAACAGGACAAAAACAACATGTCTTCCCCAGAAGAAGGGATCACCATCAACTGAAACATACAAAGACAACTGCAGAAGTTAATGAAAATATAGACCCTATGGACAGTGAAAAACATGTTGCAGAGTTAAACCAGGTCTTATAACATGAAAATACTCTCAATATACCAGTACATTTAGAGACACTGACCTGTGTGTAATATAGAGTATCACATGTAGGAGTTACAATGTGTGTAATATAGAGTATCACATGTAGGAGTTACAATGTGTGTAATATAGAGTATCACATGTAGGAGTTACAATGTGTGTAATATAGAGTATCACATGTAGGAGTTACAATAGTCTTGTATGTTGGATTTTGTTATCTCTAACCGGTTCTATGTGCCTTTATTCCAGGGTAGTAGATGTTCACGGTGTGTATACACAGCAAAATGTACAGGGTGCATACTGTCACGTGATAAAGAGGTTTCCTTACGTCCTGGAGATACACTTTGTGTATGCCTTGATGGTTTACAGTTATCTGTGATAGAGAAGATGGAATCTTCAGTAGACCATTCCTCAATGATGGGACTGCAGCTAGCACAGCCACTATCAATTTATGATTGTATTCAGGCCTTTACTGAAAGGTAACTAAGATCAATCTTATAAAACCACTTTTCTGTAGAATTTTTATATATTTTATTGAAAATCAAGTGATAAAATGATGTATTAAAGACAAATATTCTTGAAAAGTTGTAGATCTTTCAACCATATGCTATTGCAGCACTACTTTTTTTATGCCACAAGGCTTCGATGGTACATGTATTAAGTTTTAATCATGTTAATTCTTCAGTACATCCACTCCAATTTGTTGTCCTTTCAGTAACTAAGGTTCCCCTTTAGATAATCATTAGAAATTTATACACAAGGTCAGGGACCATAAAAAGCAGGACAAGTTTGACTTTGGACTTACTTATTTTCCTTTTTGGAGTTACATTCCATTAAATAATGGACACACAGGAAATGTTTTGAAATTTATACGCAAGGTAACAACACACAGGTCAAGTTCAATTTTGGTTATATGCCTTGTACAGTTCCAGAGTTATACTACTGTTTTCTTATGCTTCAAGTAGGAGCACCCATGTTCTATGGACACTTTCATCTATTTTATTTACTCTTACCATGACAAGGTGTAGATTATAAAAACCATGTTTGATCAAGTTTCTATTTTTGTTTTCTCTGGGTAATATGATTTCCTGAAATATTGTTGAAATTGGAACGTAAAACAACCTTTAACCCTGTCGTGTAATGATAGCTATTTAATCTTACTGCTTTATACATTGTATCAAATGACCAAAGAGCACTAACACTATTTATA
>MJUT01036447.1:284889-307791 GCA_002080005.1 Gigantidas platifrons | reverse complement strand
ACATTTAACTTATAAGTTTACCCCCATGACTTACATTTAACTTATAAGTTTACCCCCATGACTTACATTTAACTTACAAGTTTACCTCCATGACTTACATGTAAATTAAATAAATATTTTTTTCTCTCTAGATTTGTGTACCATGACTTAATTAGTGTTAAAGTTGATAGTGAGGTAGAATTTCCCTTGGAGGGCCTCAGTCTTTCACAACACATATCGGGACCAGTATCATGTGATCTGACATATGACTTAAATAGCATTGTCTGTCACTTTGGAGGTAAGTTACCATAGAAACCAATGTAAAAGAAAAAAAAGTGATTCCTTTTTGTAACTTTGATCACCTGGAGGAAAGATCAGTGTGAAGTAATGTTGTGCCGTCATCGTCACGTTTGACTTTCACATTTCAATCTTTTTCCCATAAACCAGTTGACCAATTGGATCCAAACTTATCAGAAATGTTTTTTAGTGTGTTGTTCTCAACAATTATATGTGATTTTTGTTTCATTCAGAAATTCAACATTGTTGCTATGCAAATAATACTCTGCATTCTTCGCAGCCACCATATGTGTGGTGTAATTGTTAAATGGTAGGAATGTTCTGTATCTGATGAAACCTGTATGAAAAGCTTATGTTTTTGTTTCCCCATTGATCAGAGTTCTAAGATGGCTGCCACCAAGTATACCAAACGACCTAAAAGTTTCAAGATAGGAGGAAATGTTTTAAAATTATTTTTATTTTCAAACTGCTTGGCCATTTGAAGGAAAACATGACTTTTACAAAAAAATGCTTTTTTTTTTTTTGTACATCAGGTATCCAAGATGGCTCCCATTGCAGGAAGGGGTTGTTGTGGCCATGCTTGCATGGTGGTCGAATTAACAACTACCTATGTAATCGCTGTCTATCACCACTGATGTTGTGTGTTCAAATCCCGCTCAGGGTGAGGTGTACAACATTATGTGATAAAGTTTGTCAGTAACTTGCGGCAGATCAGTGGTCTTCTCCGTGTACTCCAGTTTCCTACACCAATAAAATTGACTGCCACAATATAACTGAAATATTGTTGAAAGTGGTGATAAATACCATAAAAACTAAACCAATCCCATTGCAGGACATACAAAAAATAATAAAATTCAAATACAATGTACTATTAATTTGATTGAATCCAAATTGTACATAAATTATCAGATGATCTCTAATATAAAAAAAAATTGTATTGATCAGAAATCCACAATAAATTTAACATACAATCCTATAGGATAAATATATTAAAATTATTCTTATTTGATACTTCTGAACCATTTGACAGCAAACTTGACTGAAATGCTCCTTTAATAGATGGCCCTTTCAAAATGTGTGCATTTTTTGTATTAATTGAAAATCAGAGATGGTCACCTCTGTATGACAAAATTTTAGCATAGGAACTAAAGGTCCCTTAAAAATTTACATTTTTTGTGGATTAGAAATCCAAATAGCCATACACCAGACTACTGGACATTGTTTAACTATGAGAGTATGAACTATAAACAACAAACTTGATGGGGCTGGCGTGGCCATGATCGTATGGTAGTTGGATTTACAACTACTTCTGCAATCAGTGCCTATCAGCACTAACTTTTCTAGAGATACTCTGGTTTCACCACCAATAAAACTGACTGCCATGATATAACTGAAATATTGTTGATTGTGGCATTAAACACCATAAACCAAACAAACTTGATTGAACCCAAAGAGTGTATGAATAACAAGGTATGCCCATCCTAGCCTCTAATCTTGATAACTAATAATGAAAATATTAATTTGTAATTGACATGAATCATGATTTTGATATGCAGGTTAAAGCTTGCACAAGTGAAGCATGATTGGTGCACATGTTGAACTTGTAAAAGCTATCATTTGTGTGTAATAATTATGCCTTATTTGTTTTTATTTATATTTTTTCAGATTTAAACTCTGGTCATTACACATCTTTTACCAAACACCCAATGGACAATACTTGGTATTATTATAATGATGAGAATGTAACTCAACAGTCTCCAAAGAAGGAAGACTTTAAAAATGCTTACATATTGATGTATCATAGAAGAGGTATAACACATAAATCCAATTAAAAAAAACTTATGTTGAGTGATGCATATAAAGCTCATTTAAAAATTTAATATCATAGCAGAGATAAATAAAAAGAGTTGGGTTTGTTTTTTTATGGGGGGGGGGGTTTCCAATTATTTTTTTAAAAACTTGTAAATGGAACTTATTTTTTTTTGTAGAACCATTCTTACAGGGGCATCTGTTGGTTGTTGATATGGAGTATGTACACATCTCATCATCAGCATGGGATTTCAATAGGTGTCTCATAATAAAAAAAATAAAAACGATTTTTTGTAGAAGCTCCAATAAGGAAAGTTTGTTGGGAATGATAACTGGTGAGACATTGCAAGTCAAAATGTTCTGGGTCAATTTATTTTCTTCTCCTTTAGTTTTAACAATCAAAACATATGCCTGTAGACCCATCAAAGTGTTATTTTCCTATATAGTATGTAAACCTCATATGATGAATATACTGGCAAGTGAAATAATGCTCACTTGCCGAAGGTTATTCTGGAAACATGTTGTGTGGACTAGATTATATGTGTATCTATGTTTTCATTTTGCCCCTAAATAACAATTGGTATTTTATCAGTTTGAAAATTGTCATTCCTTTTCATCCATCATTTCGATAGTCCTCTAGAATTAACTTGTTTGTTGTGTCAGTTTGAAATTCAAGATGGCTACCAGCTATGGACAAGTTAAACATAGGAACTAAAGCACAAATGTTTTTAAAAAAGCTATTTAAAGGAAACTACAATAGCAATTATTGAATCTGTCAGTGACTTAATGATAGATGTACGCTCTTGGCTCGCATGTGCTGTATATAGAACTCTGTTGACAGTCGTTTCACTTAAGCGGCCTCCAATATTCAATTTGTAATGAAGATAAGGTGGTGTAGCCAAGGGATGTCTTCTGGCATGGAAGGCTTTAAGTCTGTCTTCTCTATGGGTAGTTTTGTGTGGATCATGCCAGATCATTGACGTTCATCTACTGTTCTTGTCACTTTATCATTTACTCAGCATGCCTTCCTGTTAAACCCTGCAAAATTGTTATGCCTGTCCCAAGCCAGGACCTGGATTTCCAACACCATATGTCATGGTCTTTTTTATGTTCAATTATTGTTTGTTTGTTTTTTTTTAATTTTTATTGGTGTAATTTTTTACCATCACTGTTTAAACTTTCTTTTCATAGCAGCATATGCTATCTTACTGCAGATATTTAATATTATATATAAGTAGAAACAAAGATATGTAGGGTTTAACACCAGGAGAGGTGCAAGATAGTAAAATCGGTGAGTGTCACAGATTTAACAATCTTGCACCTTTCACAATGTTTGACTCTTTTTCTCACTCCTTTCTATTGTGTCAATGTTTGTTTACTTTGAGAAAATATAGAGTGCTCTTCCTTGAAATACATATAAAATATTGCCAAAACATGGATGTATATCAATAAATCGACAATTTACTTCAACAATGGAGAAAAATTTTGTGGGGGAAAATGCTTGTAGCTTGTCTTGCCCAGGAGCCTGGGTAAGATAGAAAAATCTTTTTCACATAAATTAACGGACTACTTTATCCAAGGGGTGAGAAAATATTATCATAACTAGTATGACATTTCTCATTACTTAAAGATGTATTATATTATTTTAGGAGCTGATTTTTCTATGCCGTGTCTACCTCCAGTCAACATTACAGAACAAGATAATCAACTGTGATAAATTGTGTACTTATTCTCTGAAAATAATGTGAATTAAATTTTATCAGAAATTGTAAAGCATTATGTGCCCACTCTTGAGTGTGTGTGTGTGTGTATTTACTGAAAACAGTGAAATAAAACGTGCCAATAAGTTTTCTTGATGGAAATATCCAACTATAGCTTGATCAATGTAATTTTCAAAATTAATTTGACACAGCTACATACTAAATGTATTAATGGTGGACAATGAAGCTCAGGAAGAATTTTAGTGATAAATTTAATGTTGCATATTTTATATGAATTCAATTTTGTGATTTTGTGCAGTTTTAAGGAATTAAGGGTAAAACACCCTTAGGGATTCAATCATGAAACAACAGTAGCTGAGGAGGATATGGAATGAGGACCTGTGTGTGAAACTTAACATGCTATTCAGTGTGAGTTTGACTCAGTTGGCAAATTGCAGTAATTAGCAAGTTTTATTGCTTTTTGATTTCTTACACAAACAATTAACTCTCACATCATAATACATTTCTCTGACATCACACTATTGTTCGAACAGTGGATTATTTTTAAGAATCTACAGTTTATTCTTTTGTTCTTGAATATATGAACTTTAACCTATCATTGTTTCAGGCTTAAAAACGTGATATACATAATTTGGTACTTTTGGGTACCGAACCGCTGCTGGGCTTTTTAAAGTCTACTTTGACTTTCAAAACTTCCATCTTACCACTCGGCTACGGTGACCACATTACTATTTCTATAATTAGTATACAAATGTATTTAACTCTTGATAATAATATTTATTAAAAAAAATATCAACAATTTGCTTAAAAAAGCAATTGATCAATATATACAAGACATGATACAAGTATTTCAGATCTGGCATAAATTATGTTCAGAACTGACGAGTATTCTCGCAATACTAAACAACCAACGAACCGACCAAAGCTTAACAAATCAGACAGACCACAGGTGAACATTTGGGACACTTGAAAGACCTTGAAATATCTAAAATATAAACGATTCTTTTCACTTGAAAGACCTAGAAATATCTAAATATAAACGAGAATCGAAAGCACAAATGCAGATAAAATTTTGTTGTTTAATTTTTGTTAATTTGTGGCTTATTTAGCTTTCTGAACATTAAAAAGGTAAAAATATAAAATGAAAACACTGTTGCAGATGGAAATGTATTATGTGAGAGAATACACTCCAACTTGTAGATTCTTAAAAATAATCAATAAATTATTTTTAAGAATCTACAGTTGAAGTGTCATTACATATTTTAAACACATTGTTAAGAAAGTTTGATAACTGGCTCACACATCTACCCGATCTTTAATAGAGAATAATTTTCAATAGATTGTTTATTCATCATTCAAGAACCACAATTTTATGTAAAGTCTGGGTTTTATAAGTAACAAACCCCATAATAAACTAATTCATCAGAATCAAAGACAGAATAATTGTTTCTGTCTTGATCTTTAAATGAAACACTTATAGCCACATGAAATAGGGTACATGTTGCTTAAAGGGGCTGTCGTATTCATGATCGTATGGTAGTTGGACTTACAACTTGTCACAATTAACGTTGTGAGTTCGAATCCGGCTCAGGCGAGGTGTACTCGATGCAACATTATGTGGTAAATAAAGTTTGTTAGTGACTTACGAAAGGTCTTGTTTCCTCCGCCGATAAAACTGACTGCCACGATATAATTGATATATTGTTGAGGTTGGCATTGAACACCATAACCCTAACCCTTTATCTCTCAAATCTATGAGCTATATATAAAATGAATTATATTTTTGTAAGAAATGAGTGATTATTGTTTGACGTCAAACAAGCAATTTGTCAGCTGTATCATGGCGAGAACATATGAATTCCATTCAGTCGATGATGTCTGCATTGTGCTAGACCAACATGCAAAGTTATATTTTTTAGTGCTATTTTGCTGAAACAACTGTCTGGGTAGACATTTTGCTCCACTTTGACAAACTATCCTGATTCTGAAACCAACCAATATTTGCTCTTACTTCTTAATGATGCATGGCGGAGAAGCAGCAAATACAATGTTATGGTCTTTAGTTTGACCTGACCAGGGGTCATATACTTGTGTCAAAAAAAAAAAAAAAAAACTAATGATGACCATGAGACTAAATTATACTTTTCTATGAAATGAGATTGCTTTGTGATAGTGAAAACTGTGATTTATATAAAGTGATTCATTTTGATATATAGTTTATGAATATAAGTCAGATTTTCATCACTTTTCATTTGTTGTCCATCTGTCAACCTTTCAACTTTCAATATTCCTCTGAAAAATCTGTGAGCCAATGGAAAGCAAACTTTGGAGAAATGATATATGGTCTGTTTGTAGTAGTTGTTAAAGCAATGTAACCCAGGCAACTCAATTACACTGCCAATCAAATCCATCCGACTTTTACACAGTGAGGTTTAAATGTAATTTGTTGTCTTTAACGTAACTTGTACACATGTACATACCCATTAGAATATTATAAAATATTACAGAGAAAAGACAATAATACTACAATGTTATATCTCAGAACAAGGGCAGATAATTTGTTTGTAGAATGTAAATCAGAGCTTATTATTTTTCAGAACAAGGGCAGATAATTTGTTCGTTAAATGTATATCTCTAAGTTAGAGCTACATTATCATATTTTGTATTTGTTTGTATCTTTAAGGCAATACCTAACTAATATTTTTCAGAACAAAGGTAGATAATTTGTTCGTTAACAGTCCATCTCTAAATCAGAGATACATTATCTTTTTTTTGTTTTTGTTTGTATATTTAAGGCAATGAATACCTAACTATTATTTTTCAGAACAAGGGCAGATAATTTGTTAAGTGTACATCGTTATGATGAGAGCTACGTCTTTGACTTAGCTAGCAAAATGATAGTGGTTTTCTCTTGGGGTTATGATTTCCTTTACTACTAAAACGTACTGCCATGATGTCCATGAAGTCATGTTAAAAGTAGTGTTAATCAGCCATAATCCATCTATCTCCTTGCTTACATCCATATAACAAATTTACATAAGTCTTCTTGCTCCTAAGAATATCTCTATTTTTAAATATACATGTAGCTCTCTGATTATGTTAGTTACAAAGGTATTAATGGTTTATGTCTGGTTGCTGTTAAGATGGTGGTACCGTTAATGTTATAGAAATGGTCGGTTTTTACAGAATCATGTTTCTTTTGTTTATTATGTAATGTTAATGATTTTATTTTCCGTTCTGTGTTTAATTTATATTTATATTTAATATAATTTATTTAAAGTGTATAAATATGTACAGTATACACATAGTTCCTCTCTTATATGGCCATTCCCACCAAAGGCTACCTGTCTTAGGCCAGATTGCTGATGCACTGAGATAATAAAATTCTACTCGACTGTCCCCCTCAATGGAGGTCACCCTGTTATGAGGTAACATTTTAATTGCTGAAGGGTTATCATCAGAGAGGGACTGTAAATATGTACAGTAATCTCCCTCTTATGAGGCCATTCCCATCAAAGGCCACACCCTCTTATCAGGCCAGATTGCAGATGCACTGAGATAATAAGATTCTACTAGACTGTCCCCCTCAAGGGAGGCCACCCTCTTATGGGGTTACTTTTTCTTTGAAGAAGGGTTGTCCTTATAAGAGAGGGACTAAGAAGGATTGTCCTTATAAGATAGGGACTAATGTATTACTAAGCTAAAATATTGTTTTCTTTATAGAATCTCGTACATATCAATTGTAAATGTTTAATAAAATACTCCATCATCATTGAAATGATCATGTAAACTTTTTTTTATAGTGGCTTGGCGATATATATGTACAGAGACATGCAAAAGGTATTTGTCACTGATTTTCTACCATATATTTCATTTATAATAACAATTTTTCAAAAAATAATCATGAGAGCAATTTTTTGTCTTTGATTTTTATCAAAATTTATATCAACAAAAGTAAAAAGGTAGGTATTTTCTTTTGTCATTTTCAAATAATTTTTTGAAGCACAGATTTCCAAATTTCAGGTTAAACTTAAATCTTTTATCTTGAAACATACTATTATTATATTGTGTTTTCGATGTTAAACGTTCAATTTTGTTTGCAACTCGAAAACTATTAAAATTCTAATATTATAACAGTATGCTGTTTTATTAATGAGGTCTAGCACTGCCATTTTTTTTAATTGAATTCATTTATTTGAAAATACATATATTATGAGGGCCGTCATGATCGTTTGGTAGTTGGATTTACTACTACCTGTACAATCCATGTCTCTCACCACTAAAGTTGTGAATTCGAATCCCGCTCAAGGTGAGGTGTACTTTAGGCAACATTATGTGATAAAGTTCGTCAGTGACTTACGGCAGGTGGGTGGTTTTCTACTGGTACTTCAGTTCCCTCCACCGATAAAACTGACTGCCATGATATAATTATATTATTGTTATCCACATTATTACTTTTTTTTTCTCCCTTTCTTTTTTTTTGGTTTTTGTTTTTTATATATTTTTGTTTTGAAGTGCTAAAATGTACATGTACATTTGCATCTATAATTTATAAAGTCATCAGAAATTGTTGCTCCTATTCTTATCATGTTTAAACAGTATGTTTAACTTTCTAAATATTTTTAATTGCCACAGTAGTTCAATTTCTGCATGAGAATCCCTGCCAATTTCCTGTTGATGATCATTTAACAACTTAAAAATATTTTTGAGGTTTTTGGACATACAATGTAGGCGAAACAGATTCTCCTTCTGCTTCCAATGAACTACAATATTCCTCCACTCTCAATAGTTGAATTTTCAAATTTTAAGGCTCTCGCCAAAGCTTGAGTTTTAGAATTTGAAAATTTTAACTATCTTGAGAGGAGAAATATTGTTATCTACTGATAGCAAAATGAGAATCAATATTTTTACAACCAATCATAATTGAGCAATTTTGAAACTAGGATATTTTTAACAACACCATAATATAATGTCTTAATTAAACTTGTGTTATATTTCATCTTAATGTGTTTATATGTACATTATGAGACTAATAAAAATCACAATTTATTCATGAAACACAGAAGTATTTTATACTCTAAATAATTGTTTTCAAATTGAAATGTGTTTTCTCATTTTTTCTCGTTGTTGAGCTGTATCCAATTTATAAAAATGGCCTCATTTTGAATCGGTTTTAATCAAAATGAGTGAGTTATAATTGTATTTTACTGGATGTTACTCAATAGACTTCATTTGTTTGTAAACATCTTCTTTTGATCAGCATGTTGCACAATTTGCACAATTTTGCATTTACATTTGCCTAAAAAATGTAATATTTTTTCACATATTTTTATACATTTGTGTATATTTGAAAATTACCACTTCCTTTCCCCCTAATCAACAACAGAGAGATGGTAGTAGGATTTTGAGCAGGACACTCTTTATTGTTCTTTTATAATTAAATGAACTGTATTTAAATTATGTTTAAATCATGTTGCTGAAATCTCTTATACCTATACTATGCCAATTGCAACCAAGATTTTCAACTGCAGACATGTGTTGCACGATCTCGACATTGACTACTTCAAGTCTAAACCTGATTACACATGTGCAAGTTCTTCATTCATATATTATCTGGCCAGTCATGTACTTCAAGTCTAAACCTGATTACACATGTGCAAGTTCTTCATTCATATATTATTCAGCCGGTCATATACTTCAAGTCTAAACCTGATTATACATGTGCAAGTTCTCCATTCATATATTATCCGCTGGTCATGTACTTCAAGTCTAAACCTGATTACACATGTGCAAGTTCTCCATTCATATATTATCCGCTGGTCATGTACTTCAAGTCTAAACCTGATTACACATGTGCAAGTTCTCCATTCATATATAATCCGACCGGCCATGTTACAATTGATCACCTTTTGAGATATGTTAGCCAAAAGGTCAAAATAATGTGAGCCTTTATATAAATAAATTGGAAACATATCTTAATTTTCAGTTGTATTCAGTGGATGATTATGCCAGACAATTTACAAAACATGTAAGACCTGATATGGATACTCTTTAAAAATGGGCGAATACTCCGAGCATTGGTGAAAATTAAGATTGAAAAACGTGATGGCTTAATGAGAACATGTGCAACATCAATCCTAAAAAAACAAAATGTTGCAAAGCATATGTCTTACACCCATGTCATTGACAGTCTAGTATGTTGTTAACTGTGTAGACAAGGCCCATAACAATATGTTTCTTAATGTAAATTATATTACATAGACTGTTTGATAAAAGAATTGTATTGACAAGTCAATCAACAATTCTGCATATACTTGGACTACACTACACTTTCCCCAAAGGCAATCATAAATCTGTTTTGTGTTCCATTGGAATTGAACCGAAAATGAAGAAATAGATCTTCCCTCACTCTACTGGAAACCTCGGTTGCACAAGAGTCCTTGCCAACTAAGTTATATTGATAGGTCTTCCAAATGCTCCACTAAACCTCTTTCCAAATTATTAACATCTATTCTATCAATGGGCCAAAACTAGGCGTCAGAATTACTGTAAAACTAGCTAATTCATTGGTAGTGTGCGTCTGGTGCGGATTCTGACAAATTCTAAAGATCAGCTGGAGTACATAAAAGCAAGGTCCTCGTGGATTAAAGCATGACTTCTATACCCTTGAAACAACTATTACCCACTTTTATGACAGATTTAACAAATTAGTTCAAATTTGTTTCACAAAAAGGAATGGCCAAAGTAGATACAAATGTTTTTTCGAAGGGACAATTTTTACTTTGTAAAAAAAAACTGATTCTAACAAAAGATTCTCTGAAACAGACACCATCAAAATGCTAGTGTTTGAGTGACAACATATTTGATTTGTTTTGTGGAGGTGTTTTTTAACAGATGGTCGACATTCCTATGGGTACTGATTGTGCTCTTCTACTGTGCTCTTTTTATCGTCTTGTACATTTATTCGGATATTATGAAGCAGCCGACAGCGATATTGGTATTACCAGTATTGTACACAATACTGTTACTACCAGTATCGTACCAGAATATTCCAGTATCTGCAATACTGGTACAGATACTGGTAAATACTAGTATCCCAGTATCTTCCAGAATTTTCCAGTATCTGCAATACTAGAAGGTACTGGTCATTGCCAAAATATGAGTATTGCAGATACCGGAAGATTCTGGGAAATACTGGTTATACCAGTATTGCAGATACTGGAAAGTACTGGTTATACCAGTATTGCAGATACTGGAAGATTCTGGTACAATACTGGTAATACCAGTATTGCAGATACTGGAAAATACTGGTTATACCAGTATTGCAGATACTGGAAGATTAGTTACGGAATGAACTTGTATATTGTTTTTTTTTTGTCCTGTCTGTGCGTCTGTCCAGAAGACGAAAGTACCCCTGGCCAAATAGCTACATGTCATCCTCCTGTGGACCATCGAGACATCGGCCACCAACACCTGCGCCCTCACCAGCCTGTCTATTCTTCGTGTGGAGCAGACATCTGAAGCTCAACGAAATGACGCTAGTCCGTCCTTTAATTTCACCTTCAGATATAAATATGATGCATCCTTTCATGTTAATTTACCTCCAAATTCTTGAATGTTTATTTACATCCACATAATTTCACCCACATCCATCAATGCTAATTTACATCCATGTAGTTTCATGTTTATTTAAACCCACTTCCAGTCATGTTTACTCTTAAGTTACCCTTTCAGGTTTACTTTCATCCACATAAATACTTCATGACTGTCAGTTGAGTCAATGACCCACGAGTGGTAATTGTAGAGTAACGGACGATGCCTAAGATCACGTTTATCATTTTATGTGCATACTACCGATATGGCCTATAAAACTCATTCTGTAATATCTTTTTTGTTTTCTTGTTAATAACCATTGGGAAATTTAAATTATATACAACAAACGATAAGATGACCAGGTGTAACGTTTATCTGCAGGAGGAAAGAGTGTCGTTCAGCAGCAGGCTAGTGTTTATTTTGGAGTATGGATCGATTGTTGAAGAACCTGCCGTGACTGTTAAACGTAGAACAGCAATAGACACGCTGTTCCTTTGCTTTTGGTTTGTGTATAGGTGTAATGTTCATTAACATCTATATCATTTCTTACTGATAGGGTGAAAAACAAAAAAATACCAAGTTGTCGGTACAGTTCCAAAATATAACAGAAAGATCGTAGAAAGAGACAAAATGAGAACCCCTACCAAAAATACATCACTGCTCACTTTCCTGTCTTAGTAGGGGGGATTTCAATAAAAAGTGACGGGGTTAAACTAGTTTTATAGGCCTAAGCCTCCCTTTTTAGTGAAATGATGCGGTAATGATCTTAAACATTATACATTACACATAACATATTTATTCTTCGTGACACAGAAGTTGTCATATGTATAATATTAGTTCTATTCCGGCTGATGGCCTTTGCCATCATTTAAATATTAGATAGTATACACGGCTATCGTAAGACATAATAGTAAAACAAAACTAATCTTTGAACCAAAATACAATTGCCAGTGTCATCTTTCGTCACCTGTACCCAATTGAAATAATATTTTTAAACAGGGTGTATATGTTCCGAAATTTTTTATGAAAGATTATATGAGACGATTCTTTAAAAACACTTGATTTCGTATTAAAAATCTCGGAATACGGTGACGTTTATCTGCATACAAACTGCAAGCTCGAGTGTTGCATATACGTTGAAAATTTTTAATTCAACACGGGTATTTGTAATGACAAAATTGAAATCGTCTGATTGTTACTTTTCGTTTCAGTGAAATTATGAAATAGAACAATTCGTGTATTTAATTATTTTGTTGAAACATCAAGAAATGAGAACAGAACTGTTGTGTTCTAAAAAAAAACAAGCTCTCGGTATTTTGTTTCTCTTGTCTACATGTGTGAAATAAGGAAAAACGGGAGCATTTTCAGTGAAAGTGTACCCGTTACCCTACGTTACTTCATCTGTCGCGAAACATTGATGGAGCATTAACGTTTGACAACATGCTTTTGAACGAGGGAACCGCCACGATATAACTGAAAAATTGTTGAAAGTGGCGTTAGACACCATAAACCTAAACCTGAACGAGGGACACAACGTCGTGTAGCGGACATTTAGGGGCATTTGACTCATTATCACAATATTATTATGTTATCCTTGCAATAAATAATGCTACAAGTAAAAATTTGCTTTCAAGCCCGACAGATTTGGGGTCCGACATCCTACGTTATGACGTACATTCACCCCTGTGGAGGATGCAACTAAAATGTTGATTTGACTGTATTTGGTTCAAAAGATACATTTACCGTATAAATTTTAAAGAAATCATAAGAAGTAAAATGAGAATGTTTTAATTTATTTTCAAAGTGAAAGGTAAAATTTACAGAAAACGGGTGCGATTTGGAATTTCAGATTTCTTTGACATTCTGTTTCACTTTTAAATCATTTACGCAAAAGATAACATTCGACATGTGCTATCTCTGGTCAAATAAACTTTCGTTAATATTACAAGACCTTACGACTTGTCAGTTTCTTTAATGTAAATACCAAATGTATATTGTATTTGATATTCATAGATATTTGCTTATATAAATATATATCAATTCGCTTTGGTTACAATGCAACTAAGGTTAAATTGGCAAACTGGATATTGTTTAAAGACAACTTAAAGCAATCTAAAATACCGGTAGTTAAAATTCATCCCACAGTATGATCAACTGTGGTCGATAATTTAAACAATGTGTGATAATTCTCTGAAATGCAACCAACACATGTTTGATTATTATTACTGGGTGCATTTTTTCTTAGTTCACCAAGAAATATAATATCATACGATAAATCATATAATCCAAGTGTACCTGCATGGTAAAAGTTTGCACGTGTCGTAAACACTAAAGTCTTGTTCCGGACAAAACGGGGTATATATTAGCTCGTCGAGGTCTCATGAATTGAAATCTTCTAAAACATTTTTGGATAACTTTTTCCCGAAAATCCCTTGTTCCAATTGCATATATCACTGGATTCAAAAATGAATTTGAAAATCCCAACAATAGCAAATGGGTGCCAACAATATCCTTCAAATAACATGCACTGTCGCCGCGAATAATTTGTGCAACAGAAGCGGTCAAGAAAGGCATCCATGTCAGTATCACACACCCAAAGACTATCATCAATGTCTTCAGTGATTTTGCCGTACGAGGAGATGTCCTTAGTTGCCCCTTCGTTGGTCTGGGTTGCGTTATATTTTCAATGGATTCAATCTTTTTAATGTGGAATTGTGCATTTCTGTACAAACGTCCATAAATAGTAAACATAACTAAGATCGGAATAAGAACACAAGACGAAAATAAGAACATTATATAGTTAGCTGGGACAACATACTGAAAGGAGCAATAATTGTAGTAGAACTCAACTCGCCAACCCATCAATGGTAAAAATCCAGCAACGAGTGAGATAACAGACGCCAAACATATAACAACTAAAATTCTACCTTTTGTGACTATCTGTATATATCTTAGTCCCATAAACACGGCAATATATCGGTCTATTGCAATCAGCATGAGAAACAGCAACGAATCAATACATGCTGCAATTGTAAAGCCGATCCGAATCAAACAAAGTTCCAGTGTTTTCTCAGAGGCCCGCGTTATGAGTGTTCCAATCGAAACAAATCCAACACATAAGTCGGCTATTCCTAAAGCAGCGATTAAAATGTAAGTTGTACTGTGGAATCGTTTATTTGTTAAAATTACAATAAGAACACATATGTTGATTCCAATAATCAGAAATGTGAGTGGTATCAGACAAATCTGTTTTATATTCTCATGAATACTATCGGAATCTGGAGAACATATTCCCCCATCGAATTTCACTGAATCTGAACAGTTTTTCGGAATAATCACAGTTGATGTCTTGCAAGAATTCCAGATTGTACATTTTACGTTTTTACTATTATAGGTTGGCTGTAGAATGTCAAACCAAGTTTGAAATTTCGGTTCGGCAGGATTTAACGACGTCCAATTCATTTGAAATCTGTTACATTTCTAAATTTATATACTTTATGGCTAAGAATGGAATGTTTATCAAATGTGAATTTACTTAAGAAAATCGTAACTGATAATTCCATTTTAGAACGAAGATAAAGCAATTATTAACTACATTTTGAGAACTCCTTACCCGATAAACATTGAGCTGCTTTAGATTTTTATCTGCAATAGTGACGCTTGATAATGTTATAATAGTTTACACATCTGCGTCTTCCTTCTTGAACAACCATAAACGGTTATATTTAAGTCTTCTTTGTCTAGAATGATACACTTCTAGATATGAAAGTGATACTAAACAGTCAGCTTCTTGTCATCAAAATACAGTTAATGTCACGATTAAATAACAAGATTCAAATATACAGATTTCAGCCTACTTTGTTGTTGAACTGGTTAACCGAAGATATGCAGAAAGGTTAATCGAACAACAGTTTTCTTTTGAGGATGTTTTTTAATTTTTTTTAATTTTATATAGATATATATATATATTATGACTTATTATACATGCACATTTGTATACAGTCAAACCTGTATTAAGAGGTCACCTTCGGGACAAAGAAAAAGTGGTCTTTTAAGACAGGTGACTGCTTAATAGAGGTGACCGCATGGGCAGGTTTGACTGTATTTTGTGTGGTAGTCTAAGAATTGAAACGTGTTCTTTCAATGAACAGAGTAACAAAAAAAACGTAGATTATTTAGTGCACAAGACGCCCCTGCCGGAATAACATCACAATCACAGGATATGATTGATTTTAGTGTTTTGGTGTTGAACGCCATTTTCAGCAATATTTCAGCTATATCATGGCGAACAGCTTTAGTGGTGGAAGAAGCCGGGGGACCACCGACCATAGAGAAGCAACTGGTAAACTTTACGGCACTTGCGCCAGTCGACTGCACTTTTTTTTTGTAATTTACAAACGGCCGGGCGCGAACCCACGCCGTATTGGTGATAGGCTTGTATGAGTTGTTAGGTAATCCAACTACCTAACTCATTGAGCCACCCGGGCCCTCAAAGACTAAGAAAAATATAAAATTTGAAATTCTTTGTGGGCAAGTTAACCAATGGCCATAAACAGGAAGGTCAAAATATGCTAATGTTACATATGTATGAGTAAGGTCTGATCTCACATGAGTTATTTATGCATTGTATACGTTTATTAATATGCATAATTCAGTATCTACTAGATGTTAAGATGGTGTGTTCCCATTTCGCCTTATAAGAATAAGAATAAGAATTTTTATTTCCTAATCATAGGGCCCATAATGGGCATATTAATCAACAACATGAAGATCATTCATACTTCAACATTTACAATCATTCACACTAATTGTAGTCATTATTTGGAGACAACACAAAGAAAACAAAGAGAAATAATACAGAGGAAAGAGTCAGTCAGCCACAAAGAGGATACTATTTATGAATATATTTATTATATTAAAAATCATTAAAAATAATTATAGTCTTCTTTACTCTAAATAATCTTCTTTCCTTTTCTTGATAAAAAGTTTTTATCTAAATACTCAATAAATGTAGACAAAAAAAACAGGTTCATCATTTGACATCATCCAAATAAAAAGGTTTGGATGATCTAGATTATATAGATTTGGAAATTTTATATATAAATTGTCTAGAATGGTTTTTCGTTGCTTTTCATATAAAGGACATTCCAGAGTAAAGTGCAGTTCATCCTCAATAGAATTACTAGTACAGTGCTGACAGAGTCTCTCACACCTTGGAAGCAACTCAAGTTTTCCAGAGACTGAATTGAGTTTACGTTCATGTCTACCAGTCTCTATTCTTAATGTATGGTTACTAAGTCTGAACTTTGTCAAAATGTGACGATTTTTAAGATTTTTAACAATCAAATAATTTTCAAGGTTAAAAGAAGTTTTATATTTAAAATATGTGTTTAATTTTCCTTTATCTAATAAATATGTGTTTCTTATTTCATTCCATACATTTAGAAAGTAATTTTTCACTGCCTTTTTTAGCAAAAATTTAAACTTAGATTTACCAAAGTCTTTACAGACTGCAAGATCAATATTTATTTTTCTACTATAAATGAGTATATTTTTCTACTATAAATGAGTACCCTTAGCTGAAGGGTAGAAAAATAATAAGGCAAAGTGGGAATTTGTAGGTTTTATTTAAATCAACAAATAGCAAGATCTTGTTATTGATTGTGTGGACCTGTGTTCCTCGCATCCTAGTACTATTTGTTTTTCTGTGTATGCTAATCCTCACATCAAATTGTGAAGAATGAAGAGCAAAATACGGAAATAAACAATATTGAACCGGAAATGTACCCGTGTTTTTCCTTGTTTGGCGGGAAACAATGTTGCAGCAGCTGGAATACACCGAAACGAAAGTGAAAGTACAAGCAAACACAGATATGACAGCCCCCAATGAGTGAATTTCTGGTCATTAAGTCAAGGATAAGCACCAAAAGTGTGCGAGTGACTTAGGGTTGGATGACCGCTTATTCTCTAAAATATAAAACCAAATATCAGGGGTAGAAATTCCAGATTTTAACTAGCCATTCAATATTTTTTTAATTGATAATAATTTAACAAATTATTTGCCAACCTCTGAAAGTCAATTATCTGGTCATGACCTATCTTGAACAAAAAAAAATCTGATTAAAATAAATATATATATATGAAAAGTTTGTGGAGCAAACCAGCACTAATTGTCATTCATAAAGTTCAAGGTCTTTGTTTATGCAGTCTGTAAGAAGAGATTGAAGATACCAAAGGGGTAATCATATCTGTAAATCAAAGGACAGACAACACAATGCCCAAAAGGAAAAGTACAAAGGACAAACAAAGATCTACAATACATAAAAACTTAAAACAAAAGATTGAATAACACGAACACCACTAAAACCTGGGGTGAACTCGGTATTATTTGTAATATTTGCTATCAGTATACATGAATTTATACTGCAATCGTTCTATTTGAGCAGTCAAAATGTGTTGACAGTATATTTAAAAGTGATATAACATTTAGAAATCAGTTAGGTCCTCTTGGGGGTAACTAACTTTTTAAATAATTTGAATATTGGTAGTAATATCCATTAATGTCACTAATGATTGCAGTATAAAGACAATAACAGTGCATTGACTTGACATAAAATTCGATATACGTATTCGGCATGAATCTGGTTCCCCGATTCTAAGCCTCATCCGTATATCGATTTTATGTCAAGTCAATGCACTGTTATTGTCTATATATTTTAATTTTACTGGACATTTGGTCTAGTGATCTACCCATGCCAGTTTTACCAGACCGAATTTCAGATGTAGAAATTCACTTTCAGCACTAAATCTTATATACATGTACATGGAACCCTGTCTGAACTGAACCCTGAATAAACTGGAATCCTGTATAAACATAACTGTATCCTAATGTAGGAAATCTTTGTTAATTTAACCTGTATAAACCGAACATCTGTCTATTCCAAATACAAAAGTTGGTCCTAAAGAGGTTTGGTTTTTGGACAGTTTTCATTACATACATGTATTTAATCAAAAAAGGTATTCATATAATATTTCGAGTCTTTATACAGTTTGGTTTTCTCCCTCTGTTCACTACTGAATATACTACATGTACTTGTGAGACACTTGCACAATCATGTATATATATCACTCTCATTTCATCCTTAGCCAATTTATTTTGATTTTTACCGAAATATTCAGAAACAGAAGTATGATAAACACTGAAACTGGTTCCCGACATTTGATGATTCTGCACCAAACAGTAAAAACAAAATATATGATAATGGAGCTGTTTATTATTTAAATTTTTAAGTCCATTTATGATGGGCCACCTTATAGATTACTCATGTTTCAATGTGACAAACTGGAAAAGGAACTCCTCTATTGTATGATTACAAAGTGTTTGATGTATACATTGAAAAGAAGTAAATCAGTCATTGAAACTCGCCTGAAAAAAATTCAGACGTCTGTTGTAGGACATTAATCTTCTTTGGTATTAAAAAAGTTTATTTCCAATATATAAAAAGATAAAGTTCTGAATTTATTTTCCAGTTTGTCAAACTACTTTCTCAATACCAATTGAAACATGGGTAATCTATAAAGTGGCCAGCCATAAGAACAAAAATTCCTTGTATGTACATTGATGGTTTTTCATTAGTATATCTGCCAAGTCTAAATGTTTGTATATATCCACAATATGATAACTGCAATGACTTCTATTGCACCAATAAACATGATAAACAGGATTTAGTTAAAAGAAGTGGTCCATAAAATGTTATTGATCGAACAGCATGAAAAAGAAACAGACTATACATAACATTTAAATTTAGAATTTTAATATCTTTTACAGGTAATACATGTACACCTGACAATTTAAATGTAAAATTGTACATATTAAGTAATTAGCATGTAGACAATTAGATAAAAAAAAACAACAGATTATGGTAATAGACAACACATGGATATTTAGACCACTATCTGAACGCTTAAGGACAATGTTAACACATATACTTAAATGATATAGGTATTTAACAGGTATGTAAAATCTCCAAACTTTGTTTACTTCTGTTTAATACTTTATTAAGTAGCTTTTCTTCCTCTATCAATATAAGTAAATGATCACTTGTGTTTATGTTAGGGTAAGATAATTATCTAAAGTTAGTATGTACAGGGATTTTAGGGGAAAAGTAGTCGAATATTTTGTTTGTACATTGTATTTGGATGTATAGAGCTGTGGAATTGAATGTTCAATCTTGAGAAAATGTAACAGTTTTGAAACATTTTTATTTCATGGTAAGTAAATTTTTGCCATTTTTTTTTTTTATTGTCCTTGGGTACATGAGCATATATATTATATAATAGAACTGTAAAATTGAATGTTAAATCACGAAACTCTAAATACTGGAACATTTTTATTTCGTGGTAAGTAAAATTTTACCATTTGTTTATTGTCCTTAATGTCAATGTGTACATGAGCTTTTAATAAGCAGCAATTTACATTCCTTAATATTATAGATCATATAATATTTATAGGTAACATTTAAACTGTTGCTTTTCATTTAACAATAAGAAGTTTTAACGAAATTGTATTTGAATATCCTATTAATAATGAACAGCTGGTCTCGTGGTTTTTACAATACCTTTTTTAAATTTTTACAAATAAAAACTAGATATACCAATAGTTAAACAACCCATTTGTACCTGCAATAAAAATATATGTACCAATACAAATGAAAAATATGATTGGGTTCTAGCCATAGTGTTTTGTAGGGAGGTCAGCTCTCATGTTTATGTGCACTATGATACTTGGGGTCAGGCCACAATTGTTTTTCTCAAGATTTTATTGGTACACTCAGACACACAAAAATGTGTAAGAAGAGGTTATATTGAAATACAATATTAAGAAAAAACATGACAAAATAAACATTGGATTACAATTGAAACAATACAAAAAATCAATCATGCAATATATATTGGTACACTGATGATTAACGACAAAAAGATTTCTATGAGAGCAAGGAAAACATAATTTAGAAAAATTCCATAAGTTTACTAATAACTATAGATTTTGAAGAAGTGGTACATTACAGAGTGAAAGTAATCATTTCATCTTAGGAACCTTCATGGTCATCATCGTATGGTAGTTGGATTTACAACTACCTATGCAAACAGTGCCTCTCACCACTGAAATTGTGAGTTTGAATCTGGCTCATGACGAGGTTTACTTGAAATCTTTGGTATTTGAAAATATTTGTTTTATTAATGGGGTCACGTCTAGCAATGACATTTAAAAAAAAATTGAATTAATTTATTTGAAAATATATACATTTTTTGTATATGATAAGGGCCGTCGTGATCATGATTCATCATTGTATGGTAGTTGGATTTACAACTACCTGTATAATCAGTACCTATCACCACTAAAGTTGTGAGTTTGAACGGCGTTCATTGCAAGATGTACTTGAAACAACATTATGTGATAGAGTTTGTCAGTGAATTGCAACAGGTCGGTGGTTTTCTCAGAGTACTCTGGTTTCCTCCACCAATAAAACTGACCGCCACAATATAATTGAAATACTTTTGAAAGTGCCATTATACACTATAAACCAAACCAAACCAATTCTAACTTGAATAATTCAGCACCCTCTATTCGCTATTGCTAAGGTAGCAAAGCGTATTCTAATGCAATTATAATGTAACGCGTATTTTCATTGGCTATCGAGAGCCGTCAAATCTGCAGTTGACAGGCCTGAAGGAATGCTATATTCCTACGCCGAATGCATTTGTTTGTTAACAATATGGCTGACCCAGATATTTCCGACTATGCATTTGACGCTGACGGCCTATTTATGAGATAACTGTATTGTATTTGAAAATTTCATGGCATCAGTTGGAGATTTGATGGTCGCAAATTGAGTTTACTATCCGATCTAATGCAATACTGAACATAAAAATGTATTCTTGCATATCCCTGGGTCTAAAAATCACAAAAATTAAAATTCCGGGAAATATTGTTGAACGACTGGCACATAAACAACGTCATTTTTACGTGACGTCATAGGAAGACTTCCAGTTTAAAATGTAAAGATCAGACGTTATTTGGCTTCGTGTACGCTTCAATTTAGATAGAATTTAACTAAAATAAGTTTTCAAGGAAGGCATTTTAATTATTTTTGTGTATTGTTGTACATATGACATGTAGGATTTCACGTTTTCAAGATGGCGGATCCTTAAACAACTACATTACTATTTTTTTAGCAGAAGGAATTTGAAAAGTGCATATATTTCGTCATTTATTTGTATGTTTTCAAACTAGTGTGTACACGTTGGGAGAATTTCATCAGAATAGGAATAACAGTACTGTATTTGAAGAGTTGTCGGTGTCAATTGTGGATTTGACGGTCGCGTCGCCAGTAAAACGGCATTTGCGACCATCAAATCCACAATTGATACCTCCAACTCTTCAAATACAGTACTGTTATTCCTTAAATATAACGACTGGGTTATTCAGGTTAAACCAAACCAGATACTAATATTGATTCAGTCCCTTTACATGTAATGAAATCAGACAAGTAATTAAGAAATATTAAAATCAATAAAGTATATCTTTATGTCATAGATTAGAATGGCACCAAAATGGAACAATTTGATAACAAGAATCATCAAAGGTATTAAATTATTAAAAGATCAAGAGATAACAAATAATATATACTATAAAAAATCTAAACATTTGTCAACCTGCTTTGTATACAATGTAGTTGTGTAATTGTGTGGTTAAGTGTGTTACTATACCAAGATATTACATTTGGATAGTTTGTGAACTTTATATTTTATTCCAGTAAAGAAAACAGTGTATACTGGGTTTACCTCATTCCGATGATCTTACGGAAATACACCTTGTAAAATATATGATATCTATCGTTTGAATGAATCTGTATTCATACAAACATATTATGCTATGAACTAATAAAAAAATAATAATATCCTTTTAAAACAGGAGTTTTAACCCTGTGTTCAAGTTATCGATTGTTGACAGTTCTCCAATTAACCCGAATAATCCAGTCATTATATTACGCTCCCGCTGGTCGCTACATTAACATCGAGTAGCGAAAGTGGATAGAGGGCGCTGAATTATTCGAGTTATTCTCCGATGGGACCTTTTCGATGTACTGGGAATTCCCTGTTATGGAGAGCCATTGGGGCTTGACTACTTTGGCAGGTTATTTATATCAGATATATTTGAACCAAATAAAAGATTTTTTTATTATTTTAAAAATTCTGTATAACACACTTAGATGGAAAAAAGATTTAAATGTAAAAAACAACAATTTATTTTTTTTAATTGTTTGGGATTAAATTTTATGCATTTTTTGGCAATTTTCATTTTAAATTTCACATATTTTAAGAGTTGGAAGAAACATATGATGGTATAATTCCAAAAAACAACGCTTGATCTTTTTTTCTAACGTTGTTCACTCATGCCGTATATATAGCTTTAATTCCAGTCGTATTATCGAAAAAAAAA
>MJUT01036447.1:253186-277801 GCA_002080005.1 Gigantidas platifrons | reverse complement strand
CAAATTATAACTTGTGAACAAAAGGTCAGATTGAAACTAGGTTTGGTATGTAAGTGTATCTCATGAATATCTAGGTCAAGTTCGATAATGATGATTTTTTGACAAATCTAACCAGAGTTACTCCCCTTTTTTTACTTCAAAATGGTCCTTGGATGGTCCCCTTTCAGAATTATGAGTGATACAGGCTCCCCTGACCCTCTAGTTTACAGTAGTTTCAAAATTTAATCTTACGATGTAACCTTGGCATCAGGGGACCAGTGGCCAACGGCCTTTTATTGAAATAGCATGTGAATACACGATATCATAGAACCCATGGGATCGGACTCTGCATCCGCTCCTTCCTTACAAAGTAACCAAAGGGATTCGAAAACAAGTTATAACAACTTATATGAATTGGTTTCCCTGGATTAATCTGGATTTTGAATAATTTACTTGTATACAGTAAATGTGGAACAAAAGTGTTAATATTAGTATATTACATAACAAAATAACAAATGTTAAATTTGTTTTCTTCAGTTGCCTTGGTGATCGTTTTGCATATAATTTTATAATTTATCTTAGAATTTCTGACAAGTTTGAATGAAATATTGATTAAAAAAATCTTTACCTTACGTCTTTTAATAGAGTTATCTCCCCTTATTTTCCTCTTGTGTAATGATTTGAAAACAACCATACTGGTGTTAGTAGAGACAAGCAATTTCTTAAAAGACCATCAAGAAATAATATCATTCAGCCATAACTATTTTTTAACCATTTGATGGATTTTTTATTCAGATTGTTTTATTTTACTCCTAAGATTGTACTGACGATGGTAAGACATATTTGTTGTTATTTTGTCCTAAAATGTAAGTTTCACAATGCAAAATATAAACAAAGATGACCAGATTGTGTCACCTGTGTAAATTTTGTACATATCGGGGGTGGAATGTTGTCCTTTTTAGCTCACCTGACCCAAAGGGTCATGGGAGATATTGTCATCACCTCTTGCGGTTTCCAAGACGATAGGTTGAAGGGAGCCGAAAAGGATCAACACCCAAAATTATAATGTGTTTATATGAAAGCTGATCTGTAAGCAGTTTTTTTTTTATCAAATTTATGTGAAAAATTTCTTTCTTGAATGTTACAATAGATTTGCTGTTTAAGAGATGTGAGAGGGTCAAAAGGATCCAACGCCATGAATTTTTTATGTTTATTTTTCTTAAGTTCTATTTTAATTTGTTAAATGAATAGAATAATTGTTTTCTTAAAATCTAGACTTGATATAACACAAACTGTGCATGAATCACCAGGTGAACAATGCAGGCTCAGGTAGGCCTCTAGTTTGGTAAATAAGTCCTCAAACTGCATTTGCTTGTATTGTATTGGTGATGAGATCCTGGGAACTTGCACATCTCCTCTTTGTAATTCTGTTCACACTGATATTACTTGATCGAAATATTCATTGGACAATCCTCTACAGTTTATGTTCTAATTTTCTGATCAGAAATCCACTACAGAAACAAGGGACCCCAATTTATCAAGATTTTGGGAAATTGAAAATCTCCTGTTTGTATTTCTCTGTTTATAATGAATCAATAAATATACATATAAGTTTTATAGTACATGATTGATCATATTCTGCAAATATCACATCAAATTCTTTTTTAAAAAATGTATGCAAATACATACTTGATGATTAACAGATGTCGTCCAGTGTGACAGCTTGTACTCCTTAGTCATAAGTAACTAAGAGTAGGAAATAAGGACTTCTTTCTTTTTTAAATGGGATTTTTCTGTTTTATGAAATGGCAACTGGGTTATTGGGCTGTATAAGAGAAGTTGATGAGGTAAGAGAGATGATAGTATGAGAAGATAAGATATTCAGAAACAGGCCATGTAATCAGATTAAATTAATTAAAAACATTAATGAGAAAAAGACAGTATTTTTTCTTTTAATATTTTTTATATACAAATAAATCTTTGAAATATGAAAAAAGTTGCCATATTTTAATCAATTTTGTACAAACAAACCTGATGACCTTGAAATGAAGTCCTTGGATTTTGCAGGTCCACTTTGGTCTATTCTATGTTGTAAACTGACTTGGACAAACAAGGCATTTGTTGTATGTTACAGATGATTCATTAGGCCTTCAGGAATAATTCTAAAGAAAATAATACATGAAAGTTTTATTTTTTACTTTAAGTATTAAAACTGGTTTTACTTCTGTAAAACATTCAATATTAATGTCTAAAATACAGATTTTTTTTATGACACCAGTAAAATGGATATTTCTGACATTAAGATATAAGATTAATGTTGACTGATACTCAAATTGATTCCTTCATCCTTGTTCATGTTCTAACGCAGAAAATACATTAAAGGCAATTTAAAATTTCGATTATGGTCATGATTGGACCAGTATTCAAGACTTGACATTAGTGGTCATCTGACAGCCTGGGGAAAGTTAAAGTGGTTTGGACTAGTGAACATGCTATGTTACTCGTCTAATGGAACAAGTGATAAAAATAAACTAAAATGTAGAAAATGTTTTGATAAAAATAATGAGTAACAAGTTATTCTTTAATAATTTTTGCGGTAATGAAAACATTTAACAACCGACTTCATCAAAGACGTTATGGATTTTCCCTATACAAATATTGTATACATTTATGATTATTTGTTATCAATCAGAAACAATGGCTATCTGGTTTTGACCAATAAGATCTGTAAATATTATTTTTGGATCTATAAATAGCCTTACACCTGTAAAAACTACTTTGGTCATGATTGTATGGTAGTTGGATTTATAACTACCTATGTAATCAGTGCCTATCACCACTAACGTTGTGAGTTCGAATCCCGCTCATGCAGGGTGTACTCGATACAACATTATGTGATAAAGTTTGTCAGTGACTTGCCGCAGGATAGGGTTTTTTTCCAGGTACTCCGGTTTCCTCCACCAATAAAACTGACTGCCACGATAATACTGAAATATTGTTGAAAGTTGCATTAAGTACCATAACCCTAACCCTATATTTCATGTCTTTTGTTTACAGACAGACAAGTGTAGTTTGTTTACAGACAGAAAAAGGATAGCTCTAGTTTCACTGTAAAACCTATCTTATATCTCACATCTTTTGTTTACAGACAGACATGGGTAATTCTAGTTCTAATGAGAGCGTATTACAGCAGTATGAGGGAAATATTGAAATCATTGAACCTCTAAATCTGAGGGATGATGAGATGGAAGATGATGAAATTCAGGAGGAAACAGATGATGAAAATGACAAAAGTGAAGATGAATTTTATGATGCAGATGAATTTAATGATCAGAGGGTAAAACAAAAATACACTACTCCAATTATCATAGCAAAGAATTTTCATATGCCCCCATGGTGGCATTAAGATTTATCATTGCAATGTTCGTACGTAAAATTTGGTCTCCAAACTTTAGTTCCCCTTATGCAAATCATATTAAATATATCAATTAGGTGAGGGATGAAATACAGACCAAGTTCTATTTTGAACTATTAAAACACTATCTCATCTAAGTTATGCCCTCTTATTGTGGTGAAAAATACAAATTTCTCATGTTTCCATTCAATAACTTAACTTTCAGTAAAGCCAATCATTTAGAATTTATACACAATGTTTTAGAGATTAATGAACAGGGCAACTTCAATTTTGACTATTATGCCTTTTATGGTTCCAGAATTATGCACCTGTTTATTTTAGCTAGAAGTGGGGGCATCAGTGTCCTATAGACACATTCTTCCAGAGTTATATCCCTTTAGTTAATAGAAGAAACTGACACAAATTTTGTCAAACTTCAAAATGGAGGCGATATTTCTTATTCTTTCAGAATATCACATCTTCCACCTCAGAAGGAGAGTTTCCTCTCATATTGGGAAATACAATGGCCAAAATACTACACAGAAAACAAGATTGAGGAACACAAACCCCAATAAAAACAGATGTTAACTGAGGTGCTCTGGAAGGGTAAGCAGTTCCTGCTCCACTAGTGGCACCTGTCGTGTTAAATCTAACAAATCAGATAAGTCAAGAAAAGCTACGACCAATGGAACATTCATGGTCATCTGTGACACAGATATGTCATGATGACAACTGTAAAACTATTGAAGTGATGACTTCAACTTAACCATTAGGTACCATCAAAATTTGTACCTCATAAAAATAAGTTGCTGTACTAGTTGAATTTTTTTATGAATTATTTTAGAAACCTGCAACCTTGATAGATGTATCCATTGTATCTAAACTGGTCTCTGAAGTTGAAGAATTGTTGAATCATGTGACAAAGCAAGATTACCAGGCAGCATATGATGCTGCTAAAATATTACAACAAGTTAATATTGGTAAGTAAATTATATTTCTAATTATGTTAATGAATATTAAAAAAAAATCTTGTTTAGCGAAAATATACAAGGCTGTTAACATTTTGAGTTCAATGATAACTTGTTCATTAATCAAATTTATTACCTGGTTTTCTGTAGTAGAGGAATCTAAGTTATACTTGTCATGTTGGTCAAGAAGATGCATGAAATTATCTTAAGATCAGATATTTTCATTGTAATTTTTCGTGTTTTTATTAACTATGAATTAAATTTATAATTTACCTTGCAAAAAGAACTATATGAGCTATTTTCATTTCTTTGCTATTAAATGAAAACAATATGACAAGAATGTTCCTTGTCCTGTCATAGAAAATTATATTTGAATTGAACTTCTTTTATTATAAGATCACTTTTTCTTTGTCCCAAAGGTGACCTCTTAATACAGGTTTGACTGTATTTTCAGTGATTTGTGATCAGGACTCATTATTAAGTGACATTGGATGCATCCTGCTCTTCATTGTATCAAATATTTTCTTCAGGTTCAGCATTTACAGGAGATAGAATAAAATCCTTAGAGATTACATCCAAATTACAGAAGGAAAAAATTAGAAAAATGAGGAAACAAATCCCTCAGCCTAAAATCAGATACTCAAGTTCTAGTCCTTCCAGACTAAGTTCTAGTGGAGATGATACTATATCACCCAGTCATGTGCCAAAACCGACTAATAGGATCAACCCATCCAATAATAAAGGTCAAGTTTTAAATTCAACCAATCAAATTAGATCTAACAATGAATCTATTAAAATGACCAGAAGTATAAGTAATGACAATAATGTAACAAATATACCAATAAATAAGGAAATGGAACCTAATCATAATAATGTAAAATCGTCCAATCGGAATGAAGCAGTACCTGACCTGATTAAAGTGACATCAGATTTAAATCCAGACAGCTTGGTATGGGAGGTTGATATCTCTGATGTATCTACGAGGAAACCAATTAAGAAACCAGGTAATTTTCTATGTCAAACCATGTAGCATGGGATCCTATGGTATCGAGGTTGTCAAATAAAAAAGCAAATTGGAGCGAAATTTGGTTGAAATAGGATGTTAAGACATTGTACCATAAAGCCTGCGGTACCATAGGATTAAACCATGAACTAGTAGTATGATGTTATTGGCATTTACTCTTGATTATCCCTGTGGTTAAAACCGTTTTCTCTGAAAAGTTCTACGTCCTTTGCTACTAAACCCGACCACCATGATATAGTTGAAAAATATGTTTAAGTGTTGTAAAATTAAAAACAATTGTACATGCATGCTTTCTTTTAGATATTTTCAAATATCCTATTGTCAAACTCATTTTAGATTTGATCATATTGAATTTGAAGCATGGCAAATATGACAAATAATATATGAATTCTGTCCATTCTAGGGTTCATCGGTCAGTTTGTTCAAACTATTCTGTCTTTCCTCCCCCAATTAAGTCTGTTAGTCACGATATAGGTGGAAAATTGCTGAAAGTTGCAATAAACTACCATCCAAAATGTTCCCTTAATTATAGCATATACTTTTTTCAGTTTTGCCAAGTGAAAGGGAGCAAGGAACAGACTTAACAGATTATATTCCTCCAACTGTCACTGCCACATATACTCAAATTGCTGCCAGGAAAGTACTTGATCAAAGAAGATGGTAAGATAGACTGTTTAACTTTTGTAAGAGGTCGAGACAGTCATGATGGCATATTATTTATGAAATTTTGAATCATTAATACTAAATACATGCTGGCACAAATCAGCTATATTTATGTAAGCACTTACACATTAAAGGTCTGGAAAATACTGAACCCTGAATAAAGCAGAATCCTGTCTAAATCAAACTTTAAATAAACCCCCAATGTCGGAAATGTATGTTAATTTAATCTGTATAAACTGAATACCTGTCTTTTCTGAACTCAAACGTTTGTTACAAGAGGTTTGGTTTAGACAGGTTTCACTGTAGAATGATTGGGTTGGTTTGGTTTAGACAGGTTTCACTGTAGAATGATTGGGTTGGTTTGGTTTAGACAGGTTTCACTGTAGAATGATTGGGTTGGTTTGGTTTAGACAGGTTTCACTGTAGAATGATTGGGTTTTTTGTCGTAATAATGATTTTTTCATATTTATCATATACTTGGCATTTATATGATAGTTTTGCATGTGTAACGACCGGTAGTAAACTAGCCATAATTTCATCCCAGGCTGATAACCTATATCAGAGATGTTTTGTGCAAATAAAACCATAATAGTGCCTCTTGTGCAAGTTATTTCCGGTGACATCTGTTTACAAACATTACCTGACACACAACGTTGAGTGGGAGATATGGGTCTCATCACGGTTCACAAAAAGTACTTTAAACTAATCACATTTCACAGGAAGTAAACTATGATGATCACACTTCTTGAAGAATATGAAACTCAACGTAATTGTTAAAAGTACGTTTTTATCCTTGTGGCATCACTACTAATCGTGTCAACAAAGAATCGGTGGAAGTGACCAGTGTGACAGTAAGGATGTCTGTAATATTAAGAAATAGAGTTGAAATTAAAATGAAAATAAATATCACAGAAACGTTAGATGATAGATGATTATATCACGTAGAACGTAAAATGATTTTGAATGAAAACGATTCACAAGAAATTCCCTCGTCATAATTCATGATAAATAAAAAAAAACACTAAAGAATCACATCTATATTTTCTATGTTTCAAAATTCCTTTATATGAAATGTTACCATTAATATTTATGGGGGTAGAGATTATCTTGTTTGGGAATAGTGTTCTGAAAATGTATCTGTTGAATACACACATAAACTTCCATATAAATTCATTTTAATTATTTCATTTTGTTTATTTGTTTCATAGAACAAATTGTCAGAAGTATATGATAAAAAGATTAATACATAACCTTTTCCATGTCGCTGCTATCATCCCTCGACTCATATCAGCTGGAGACGCGGGGGTCTTGGGCTTATATGGGAAAGGTCGTGTATTAATCTCTATGTATAACAGGGTATGTATGAGTCAACCACAGTATTACTGTGTATGTATTATAGGGTATGTACGAGTCTGTAATAATGATATTTCATATGTATTACAGGGTATGTATGAGTCGACCACAGTACAGTAAATCTTGTGGCCTCTCGTCAGTTGTATCGTGTTGGAATTACCTCTTCAGTACATTAGGACATGGAAGGTAATTATTGATAATGTTGAGACATTGAGGTAGTATGTCTATAGATTGCCTCTATCTCATATGGTTTCTAAGATTAACTGAAATTGGCCAAAAAGTTCTTTTTTTTTCTGTAAGTTCCATTTGAAATTATTACCCCCTCTCCCTCCCCCCTCCCATTATCTTGGATGAGTTCTTACATGGAAATATTTGAAGTAAGGGTTTGGGGGAAAATCTTAGTTTTTGGTTGAAAAATCACAAATTTTGAGAATTGTGTCTTGTTTATGTGATAACTTTAGTAAACATGGATAGATTTGAATAATTTTTTGCATGTGGCTTGCATTGTAAGTGTGTTATACATTAGGACTGCAAGGCTGCTTTCTATAAACATATAAAACTAAATATTATGTAAGTGCGGGGATATACGTCACGCATTCATGCGCTAGGCGGTTCTTTTATTTCCTGCACTTTGCAAGCAGATTCTGCTTAGTGATGACTTTTGATGAACAATAAATATTTTCAGGTCAACTAGTTCAGGAGAAATCCCTTGTCGACATTCAACAACCTTTATTTATTATTAACACACCATCAATGAAATTATTATAGTGCATTGTGCACATGTACACTATCATTCAATCATTGCTTGATTTGATTTATTGATTGATTTATTGTGTTTAACACCACTTTCAGCAATATTTCACCTATATCATGGCAACCAGTTTTAGTGGTGGAAGAAGCCTAAGTACCCGGAGAGAACCACCGACCATGGGCAAGCAACTGGTAAACGTTATCACTTGCGGCTGCAAGTCGAGTGCACCCTTTTATGTAATTTATAAAGCTTGGCACGAAGCCACGCCGTATTGGTGATAGGTTTGTATGAAATGTTAGGTAATCCAACTACCTAACTCATTGAGCCACCCGGGTTCTTCAATCATTGCTTGAAGATCCTTTGTATATTCCATGAGACCCGCATATTGTATACCGGTACATTTTAATTCAAAATTAAAAAGTGATAACTTCAGTACTTTGATAAAATGTTTAAATTATTATTTTCATTATGTTTTCTATTTCAGTCTTTCACCCATCACTCAAGAAGAAGCCTTGGTTTTATTAGGATTCAGACCTCCTTTTGGGGAAATCAGATTTGGACCATTTACTGGCAATATTACACTTATGAGGTTGGTGCATTAAAAAATAAATGAATATCAAATATTGCCAGACTTGATGTGCAAGATGCATGTGAAATTTTTGATTTTTCTTATGAAGGGTTTAACATGGACAACAATATTGCAGTTATTTCATGGCGGTCAATTTTATTGATGGAGGAAACCGGAGAAATCCACAAACCTGCAGGAAGTCACTTACAAACATAATGTTGTATCGAGTGGACCTCACCTGACCAGGATTCAAACTCACAACGTTAGTGGTGATAGGCACTGATTGCATAGGTAGTTGTAAACCCAACTACCATACGATCACGTCCATGACGGTCCCTTTGTTTTGAAGGAGAAAAGTACTTAGTAAACTTACACTTGCACTGCATTGTAATAATAATAATATTATTTTTATGGGATAATTTAATTGAAGTCATCTGACAACATATGAGATTGTTTTAATAGAACCTGCATAACAGTAAATATTAAGTTAGGAGGTTGCATGTTTGCTTTAAAATTAATTTAAAGTTTTTCATTTATTTGCTTGTAATAAACATACATGTAATTGAATATTCACCAAATATTGTTAGTACTACATGTCAGACTAACATTTTTGAGTGTTAAATGCACTATATTTTTTTTAAATAACAACATGATATAAAATATACTAGGTAAACAATATTATAAATCACAGTCAAACTATGTAAGTCATTTACATAAGTATCCCTTGTGGATCCTTTATTGAAAATCATACAAATTAATACTCTTAAAGGTTACATATACATTTCTGTTGTCACAACAAATAAGTACAAAATGAAAGATGGAGATATTATACTTTTATATTTTTAATTATTGTAGATGGTTTAGACAGCTGAACGACCATTACCAAGTAAAAGGAAGATGTTTTAACCTGTACAAACCTCAGGGTAAAAATAAGACTAGTGGTTTGACATCAGAGGAAGCTCTAGTCATGCTTAAGAAAGGTCTCCAGGATCAGAACACAACATTTATTTATCATTGTCAGAATCATTACTTCTCTCCTATTGGCTATGAAGAAACTCCTTGTAAAGCTGTTGATGCATACAGGTAATTTGTCCAAATTCAATTTTTTATGCCTGATGCTTAGATGCATGGGCATAAAGTTTTAACCATGTCCTTATGTACGTCCAGCATTTGGTTTCTGTTCAGTAATGTAAGTTTCCCGTAAACAAATCATTTGAAATTTATACACAATGTCAGGGACCATAAATGGAAGGCAGAGTGCAATATCAGACTCTACCACTTTTTTTTTTGTTCAGAAATTATGCCCCTTGATTTTTACTAAAATTACCTGTTTACTTTAGCTGGAAGCGGGGACATCTGTGTCCTATTGCATCCATATAAGATTTTTTTTACATAGGATATCAACATGTTTAACATGCTGAAACCATTGAATCATTTGAAAACAAACTTGACTGGAATGTTCCTTGGATAGTACTCAGAAAATCCAAGATGGCCAACAAACACAAGACAAAGTTGAATATAGGACCCAATGGGAATATTGATAAAAAAGCCTTGTCTTAGAATTTACAAATTTGATTGAACGTAATCTGTATATTCATTGGATGGACATTTACAAAGTACCTTGTATAGAGTATACATTGAGATTGGAAATGATTAACATGCATACAGGAAAAGTTTAAATGGAAAGACATTACAAATAGTCTTCTCTGAAACCACTGAACATTTTGAAAGGAAGTGTTTCTTTTATGGTCTACAAAGTTTATTTATGTTGATAAGAAATCAAAAGATTTGCGACCTCTGCAGGAAAAGGTTTTACAGGCTCTGGTGAACCTTAAGTTTGACTTCACAAGCCATACTCAGTCTGTCAAGCAACTCCTGATTTTGAGCTGTTCCTGATTTTTTCCTGAATTTGTTAGATAAACTCCTGATAACTCCTGATTTTGAACTTTTTCCCCACAAAAAAAATTACATAATAAGGCCATACAAAGTTAATTTCTTGGTTCTCAGGCCCGCCCGCATGTGGAAATTCGTCGCCGCATTGCCGATTTTATTGCAAAAATAGTATATAAAAAAAAAAAATTAATGCAGTAGCGCTGTCCCTACGGAAAAAACAACCGTATCCGTTTTTTTCTCTTATATCGCGTGGTCGGTGAAACGCTTTAAAACGCATCATGCTTAAATGAGATTTAAAGCATCGTTATGACAATGTATAAATAAAAAACGTGTTTCCGTTTGACATTTAGACAAAATGTCAATCGTTTCTGTGCAAATTCGGCACAAATGTTTGCCAGTTTTACCAGGGAACATATTAGGGGGCTTCTCCGAAGCTTGTACCTTATTGGAATTATTTACGGAGATAAAAATGATACGTTGGGACCAACGGATTGGACGTTTCCATAAAAATTAACCACTTGTGATGTTTCTACCACCATCGGAAGAAATAAAATTGAAATTTTCAATAAAGTAATGAAAAGATTTATACATTGCCATATTTTTCACAAAAAAAAAGAAGAAAAAATGCCTCCCTCATCACTTTTTACAGCAGTAAAAGGATAAAAAAAAATGCTGCCCTCCCTCATCAATTTTGACAAAAAAGGGCCTGAGAACCAAGTAATTAATTTTGCATGGCCTAATATGTTGAAATTATTTGAGTGTAAAAGCATCTTATCAATAAAAGGAGGTGAGGAAAATGGCATAAGTAAGACCTTTTATTTAGCCTGCCAATTGCATTCTGACATTCTGATAATGACCTTCATCAGGAATCAAAAACACCATGCTTAAAATTGCCTGAAAGCTCTTACTTAGAGGGGAGGAAGGCGGCCATTTTTGGGTTTTTTTTGTATGGTTTTATCACTTTTTATATAAAAAAAAATTCCTGATAATCTCCTGATTTTTAACTAAAAACCCTCCTGATTTCCTAATTTTTTTAAGCCAAAAAGTGCTTGACAGACTGGCCATACTCCCTACACAAAAAATGGAATTCCCTTTATTCTTAACTGAATGAATTAAAGTAATGATTATCTGGTTATTCATTATTTTATGTGTTGTGTATGGGATTTAATATTTGAAAGGCATTTTATTTTCATGATAGACAGTAGTTTTTTTTCCCCCTTTTTTTTAGTGGAGAAATATCCGAGGAAGACAGTAATACCTGGATACTGATTGGTGATCCAAGCAGACGACATCCTTGTATACATTGTAAAAGGTTTGTACATGTATATCTGGCTTTATTTATCAAATATTGTTATTATACCCCCGCTCCACCGGAGGTGGGGTATACTGTTTTACCTCTGTCCATCCTTCCGTCTGTCTGTCCTTCCGTCCATCCCAAGATATTTTTCGTCGCATTTTTCTCAGCAACTTTTGATGGCAGAAATCTGATATTTGGTCACAAGCTTCATATAGGTACCCCATATCATGTGAAGTGTTTCTGGACCCGTCACATTCCTACTTCCTGTTTGCCGAAGAGCGGGGGTATCATAAGTGAGCATTAGCTCACAGTTTATCTTGTTGTGTCTGATATAAAGTGACCAATAGCCATGTGCCTAGTATTTTTTTTTAGTAGCTATATATTTTTTTAAATATTGAATGATTTTTTGTTGGATGCAATTTTTCTGGAGATGTCACAGAGCACACAGTCAGTGAGTGCATAGCAACCTTTTTTTCAAACATGTGGGTACATGTGACACTTTCGATACAAATGTAGTCCATTTAATTTCTATAAAACCTCCAAAAACATTAACTTAAAATTTGTTGTTTTTCTATTATTCATGTACATGTATATGTAATTTTGTTTACTTTATACAAACTCTGGTAAATATTTTTCCCTATTTTTTTTTTTTCTAAATTAGAGTTATTTCCCATTGCTCTTACATTTTGTTTGAAAAATATTTGACATAGGAAGGTAATATGAACTTTTTCATGTTAAGAGCAAATAATTTGTGATTTTGTATGTAGTATACTACTTGGCTTAAAGTTTTGCTCCTGTTGTGCACAGATATAAACACTTTAAATGGGTATGACAGGTGCTAATAAACTGATAATGACATTCTTATCTGTTAATTAGTCAGCTGTAATAAAAATATTATTGATTGTCTAAAGTAAAATGAGAGAAAGGTTGAAACAATATATTTACAAATTATGATACAGTTTATTGACCTTTGTTTCAAAATAGTAGGCACATTACTTTAGGAACATATGTAGATTTATTGATATACATTCTTGTCAGAGTAATTTACTCTTTTTTTCTTCAAAATTGTATTGAAATTGGAACTCCATACATGTGATAGAGTTGCTATGCCACAACTGGAGATTTGCAAATTTTTGGCTGGAGATTTGGTTTCATAACTGGATATTTTTTATCGACATATTTGATGTGTGTTTTTATTGTTTATTGATGTTTTCCTTTTGTTTGTTTCAGTATTGAACCAACTGCATCCCACTTCAATATGTATTGTTTACATTTCTCTCTTAAGTAGTGTTTCATATGATGAATGAAGGATAAAAACTTTATTTATAATTTATTCATAATCATAAGGTTATAACAAAGCAATAACAATGAAGGCATAATGTTCTGAACAATAGTCATAGATCACTAAAATTAAAAAGTCACTATTCATCACATGTAGTCACAGAATTTACCCTTAAAAAGTCACAGATATAATCACAGCAAGTGAAAGTCACAAATACTTTGATCAGCTTTGGTCCCAAACAAGCCATAACAACTCAATCCGAGATGAATTCATTGCATGTTTGATCGAAATAAGAAGTTTTCTCGGCATCAAAGGTTGATCGACTCGTGTCTGCACAACGGTTTATTTTGTCACTTTATAACTATTTTTAATTGCCGCTATCACACTTCTAATCATCTAATTAAGCATGTGCCACAAACACACTTCCTTATACCCAATTAACTGTCAATCAGTGGATAATTGTTGTATAATCATCAACACCTTAATTAATCACCATCATGTCACGGTTTACCTGTAAAGGTGTCAAAAGATCAATAACCGGATATCATTCGTATCTCTCTGTGTTTTTCGTCAGCGCGGGAGTTCCAAATGGGGAATTTCCAGAAATATTGATCACAAAATGTACATTGTAGGGCAAGATTTTTTTGTACTTTATTTTTTTCATGGGCGAAAGATTTTGAAAGTTGACGGGAGAGACGGAAGGGACCCTCAAAATCGGGAGAATAATGCTCTTGCTGGAAGGTTCACATGTATGGAACTCAGCCACTTGATAAAATGTCATGAAAGAGAAAGTGGCCTTGTGAGATAGGTGGCCTATCTAAAGGGAGACAATTCAGTAGTATTTTACTATTTCAGTCCATCTGATATATGACCTGATAAAAGGTGTGGCTTTTAGTGGGTCAGGGTGGGGCCTAAAAAGATGTGGACTACTGTAGTGGCATTAGGTTTGTAAACTGTTGAAAAATACAGCTTCATTTAAAACAAAAACTTGATAAAAGATGAACTTGTTATATTTATTATGTAAACAAACCATATCAGATAACATTTGATCAATTTTATTCACATGTTTTCAGATGGGAAGACATTTCAGCCGATCTCAACAGTGTCAATCCAGATTACATAGATATCCGTCGATTAGAGAAGGGACTACAAAAACGTAATACAAAAAAAGTGGGTGGCAATTTACATTGTATTATGGCTTTTCAGAAATGTCAGGCACCTCAGCCTCGTACATCACGCAGAACACATATCCCTGTATTAGGTGGAACAACTAAGCGATCAACCTCTGGAGGAAGATCTCAAACAAGTCCAGCCAGAAGTTCAAGTCCTCAGCAACAGGTACCAGCAAGCCCAGCTAGTCCAAATTCTTCTCGTTTCGGTTTTGTACAGAAGGATAACAAGGATGGATCAGACTCAGCATTCAGTTTTCACAGTCAAAACCAATCTAATTCAAATAAGAGTACGATTGATCCCGATTATGAGAAGTTGATATCAAAGCAGACGGAGAATGAAGAAGAAGAAGAGATTTGTGAGTTTGACACAGAAACTGAATCTGTTATTAGTAATGATTAATCTCTTATGTTCTGTAAACATTTTATATTTGATCATATAATAGAAACTAAGAAAATAGATCGTTGTGCCAGACAATGATTAAGTCTGGAATTCTTTTTTTGTTTTACATCAGAAATAGATTTTATATACCTGGTAAGATCTACCCTCTTATACATCTTTCAACCATCATACATGCATTTGTTTCAGACATCAGGTAAGATGTAATTTACATCTGCCAGGCTTTTCATTTATGGAAGTTAACAGAAAACCTCTGCACTTATCCAGTTATGAGCAGCTAAATAATGTAGACTTATATTTTGTATATTTCTTTTGAAATATCAAAGAAAAACTGTGTTGTTCTACCAAGTAAGTAAAACAATCAAATCATTGATGAATATAATGTATTTCAAAAATAGAATTTACTACAAAGATTATTTTCTTATATTCTTATTGTATTTAACCAAAGTGTTAAATTGTCGTGATATTTTTAATCATTATACCTCATTTGTTATTACTATGCTTGAATGACATACCATCTATATTATTCATTGGGTTTATATGTATGGTAAAATATTATAATTCATACCTCATTTGTTATTACTATACATGAATGACATACCATCTTTGCTACTGACATATAATATTATTCATTAGGTTTATATGTATGGCAAAGTATTATAATTCATACCTCATTTGTCATTACTATACATGAATGACATACCATCTTTGCTACTGACATATAATATTATTCATTAGGTTTATATGTATGGCAAAGTATTATAATTTGTATCTATGGTTAACTCAAGTATTATATTGCTCATTTATTATATATCTGTTCCAATCCCCCCCCCTGCATCAATGTTCAAGCTTAGTATAGTCAGGACTGTCGAATATTAATCAGATATTTTAGGGGGCCTTTTTGTCGTGATCGTATGGTAGTTGGATTTATAACTACCTATGCAATCAGTACCTATCACCACTAACGTTGTGAGTTCAAATCCTGCTCATGGCGGGGTGTACTCGCTACAATATGTGATAAAGTTTGTCAGTGACTTGCTGCAGGTCAGTTGTTTTCTCTGGGTCCTCCGGTTTCCTCCACCAATAACATTGACCGCCACGATATAACTGAAATATTGTTGAAAGTGGGGTTAAACACATTAACCCTAACCTCCTAATCAGATATTTTGTTACAATTAACATATTAAGCAAGATAATTAATACTGTAGAACTTTGTTATATATAATGAACGGTGACTTTTTTAATTTTGAGGTAGACAATTTTTTTTTTTGAATCTCTACACAGATATACATGTATATACTATCGTTGACTTGTTTTACCAGAATAGATTTCACAGAGCAATATCACATTGAAGATGAACCCTGAGATGTAAGGTGCGATTAGAAGTCTATTTCCAGCAAAACATATCAATCATACTCAGTATGTTTATCAAGGATTTAGTGATGTGACATCATTATAATGTCATATTAGTAAACAGCAACATTGTGTTAATATCAGGACAGTTGCTTGATAATAGATAAATCCAGCTTTATAATATTAATTGGTGGTGAATTTAGATGACAAAAATAATAGATTGATTTATTGTTACATATGTATTTATATTTTAATATTCTATTAAGTATTAAAAAGCAATGAAATACTTTTGTTTTATAAATTATTAGCATGTTCTTCCCATCAACTGCATTGGTGGTGTATGGTTAGCATGCTCTCTTTGAGTCAAAACTTGTCTTCGGGTTGGGGTTATGGTGTTTAATGCCACTTTCAACACTATTTCAGTTATATCATGGCAGTCAGTTTTATAGGTAGAGGAAAACTGAAGTGCCCAGGGAAAACCATTGACAAACTTTATCACATAATGTTGTATCGAGTACACCTTGCCATGAACGGAATTCGAACTCACAACTTTAGGGGTGATAGGCACAATACTAAGAAAAGCCAACAACAGAGAAGAATGGAGGAAACTTGTCCTTACCTTATGTGCCATGAGGCATAGCAAAGACTAAGTAAGTACAGTGATGGTGTGAATGGTATGTTGATTCTGAAAGAAATGTAAAGATCTGTTAGGATGCATACAATCAAGGTCCATCTCATGTATATCAACATTATTGACTTTTCTACCTTTTACACAACTACTCCCCACTCTAAACTAAAATCATTAAAAAAGAATGATCAATATGATACAAATATCTGGTCTTTGGCACAGACAATTCTTGTGTTGTTAACACTCTGACATTATCAAAATGCTCACGTTTTCAATTGACAACATATTTGTTATGGTTGGTGGATGTGTTTTTCAACAATCTGCTTTCCTATGGGTACCAACTGTGCTCCTTTTTTTCCTGACTTTAGCTAAATGATTCTATGTTTGGTCACATCTATCCCGTTGAATTTCACATAAAGGTCAACTGCTTCATTCCTTGATCTGCTTCACCTCAGGTTTTTTTTATAGGGTCTGTGTTGTTTGTCTTTTTAGTTTTCTGTGTTGTGGTATTGTCTTCATTCTGTGTCTTGTGCACCATGTTGCCGGTGTCTCTACATTGTCCATTCTTGATTGTCCCATTGGTTTTCTGACATTTGTTATCTACATCTAGAAATTGACTGTTAATAACTAAACTTCACTACAAAAAAGATGATTTCAATTTTCCTTTTGTGAACTTTCCATTTCTGTTATCTGTAGAAACATCCCAAGAGCACCTGCATATATCTCAGTTGATACAATATTCCGGAACTTGTGGTTCCTTTCATGATTTCCTTGAGCAGGGTCACTGCTAACTAGGATGCTCTAGAACTGAGGGTCCTATTGGTCCAGATGAATTTTGGTTGACAAATATGGAATATCAGTGCTGGGAGTAACTTTGTTTTATTACTCCAAGATCTTTGTCCTTTGTTCATCATCATGACTTGTCACTGGGTTTGTAAGAACAACACGACAGATGTTACTAACTGAACAGAAATTGCTTATTCGCCAGGAACACATGAGTTCACCTCTTCAAATATGCTACTAAAACCTGCAAAATTATGATTAAAGATGCTCAATACACCAGAAATTTAAATAAAATATTTACTTTACAAGAGTAAGATGCGCTCTTAAAGACGAGAATCGAATTTTTGTTGGTTTTTTTTCATTGTGATGTATATCTGACTGGAACCGACTACCACAAACTATAGTTTTGAGTGGCTCGGTTGAAATATTCAAGGTGGCTGTCTTCTCTAGCAAATACTAGTCTATAAAGCCTGTAAATAGTTAACCTTTTTCAATTGTTGTGTGCATCCGGTTGGCTCAATTAGTTAGGTCGTTAGATCTAACAGCTCACACAAGCCTATCACCAATACGGTGTGGGTTCGCTCCCAGCTTTGTAAATTACAAAAAAAGAGTGCACTCGACTCGCAGTCGCAAGTGATAAAGTTTACCAGTTGCTTGCCCAGGGTCGGTGGTTCTCTCCGGGTACTCCGACTTCCTCCACCACTAAAACTGGTTGCCATGATATAGCTGAAATATTGATGAAAGTGGCGTTAAACTGGCACCAAAATTCAAATTCAAATTCAGTCCTCTTCTATGTTGGTACATCTACTTCAAACTTCCATTTTAGATATAATTCGAGTGGCCCATTCTTATTTTATATATCATCGCTCCGCACAGGGAAATGGTTTATCTACCCGTCTGTCTTTCTTTCCCTCCAATCAAGGATAAGCCCGTTACACTTTTTCATGGAAATGTTCTTTATTCAGAACTTGAATAACAATATCTTTGATTTTTGGTGCAGAGCTTCAGAACCGAGCACACCAATTCCTTATTTTCAGATATCCAATTATCCAATTCCGTTTTGGGGGTTAAGTGTGTATTTGTCATTCGCCAGTTTAGGTACGAGTTTTCGTATTTTTTTTACCATGTGACACACATGAAATTTCATCCTTTGAACATCGGTAATAATCGACTCGCTGATTTCGACAGCAAAAGTAGCCGAAAAATATGTTGACGGGAACTGGGACCCATTTAAAATCCTTCCCTTTTATCTGTAAGTCTTCTTAATAAATGTGAAACATCAAACAGTTATTGTGCGAGTGGCACGATTGCATCCCCATTATTTTCTTTACTTTGAAAACATATTATTAGCCCCCCATGACCTGTCCATTCCTGACGCGTCTCTTAGTATAGGTTGTGAGTATAAATGCATTCATGAATATCAAATATAATTTCTGGGTATTAATAATTATTATAACTGTTATATATATGTGTTTAGCTTTATCGAAGTAACGTTTTGTTACCCAAATTTCGATGTGACACCCAATTTCGTCAATTTTGGAAAAATGTTTTTAACACGCGATATTTCTTTTTGTGAAGTTACCCGCATCTTCAATAGAAACTTTACAAAGGAAGATAAGATGCTGCACATTTTTTTTGAAAGTATAACTTTAGCTAAATAGGGACTATATTGTCGACGAGTAACCCCAAAAATGGCAACCCAGAAGCATGAGAAAATGATTCCAGCGTTCGGACGCCAAAAGAAGATATTCAGTTTTTTCGACTCGAAGAGAAACGAAGAAATGAAATGGATTATATGTTTTCAAATCTACGAAATTTTATTTAGCTTCTAAATTTGACTAACTAAATCAAGAGAGTTATGTATGATGGAGCTCAAATGGTCGATGTCGAAATTGGGTTACATCGACCCTGCAAAAATATCTCGCTGTCTAACACTGTGTTCATGTGTGTGGTTTTTTTTTAATGCTAAATAGACCACGAAGTTTATAAGTACAGGTGTATCAGGCTAGAACGTCCGACCGCCAAATTGTCAGCACGGACATAATTGCCTAGGTAATATCATCCGGGCCGGACGATTCAGCCTAGGCAATTTGTTCCGACCCTAGGCAATTTTGTCCCACCTTTGTTTCATGAAATCAAGAGTTCAGATGCAAATTAGAGTTAAATTTCCTTACAATCACCACAAGACACAATATTCGGTGAACACTTCTTAAAAGATATAGTATACAGGGGCGGATCCAGGATTTCTAGTTAGGGGGGGCGTATTTCAAAAAATGTCGCCGAGCGGAGCGAGGCGCGAAAAATGTTGGGGTATTTCGTGTGAAAAATCACGATTTTACGCAAAAAAATCATATTTTTTCCAATTTTAGGGGGGGGGGCGCGCGCCGGATGAGCCCCCCTGAATCCGCCCCTGGTATATATTGAACGAATCTGTTAAAGGGGCATTAGCTACGATTTTGACCAAAAAAATTATATGTTTTGGAAATTGGTAAATAGCTTTAAAATGATGAAATAAAGGTAAATATTTCACAATAAACAGCTTATCGAACCACTTTCCGCCTTTTAAGAACAAAATTACCATCCATTACTTATTTGCTTGCAAGCAAATCATTTGACCTCGCTTTTTCTGTATGCAATTGACCTTACTAGTGACAGGTAAAAACGAATAATTTGTATTTTGTCGCTTATTAACTGCCAACTTGCATGGTTTTGTCCGTAATTAACACCGACTAAAAGCAGATTCACAAAAAAAAATAAGAAATAAGTGCATTGTTGTACTGATTTAATGACGATTCGACAAACTCCGTAAACAATGTCGATAATTAATAAGATGACGTCCATTTCTTGATCGATCTCAAAACACGAGCAGTTACACGTTTTTTCCCCGATGCGCGTACATTTCATAACATTTATAAGTTACAGAAACACGTTTTATTAAGGCATCAATCATAACTGATAGTTTTTATGGGTAACAAAAATTTACGATTTGGCAGATAATTTCGCCTTTAAGTCAATTATTTGGCAAACATGGAAGAGAGCGTTTATAACGCACTTCTGAAGTATACAATAAACAAAGAATATCAAGAAGGGCTGACTGAAAACGAAAAGCGGAAAATAAGAAGACAGCCAAAGCAATTTGTAGCAAAAGACAATCGTCATATAATGCAGTGCAAATGTTCGAGGGCAAACTTATGTTCTATGAATTTTGTCAAAATGTGTGTCTCGATGGCCCCAGCAGTATGTGCATATATGAATGGGATGACAAATTGTTCCCTTAGCTTCTCTTGTGTAAATAAAGTATAACATACATAGTATTTGTCATAAATTTGTTTTGTATTTTTAGCATACATTTTGTGATAACAGACCGGACCATATTGCCGGGACCCGGACTATTCTGCCTAGTCTCAAATGTCCGACCGGACGATTCAGCCTAGGCAATATGGTCCGGTCGGACAATCTGGCGGGCCGGACAATATTGCCTGCTACACCGGTATATTCGTGTAAAATATTGGACCATTGTCTTAGCTAGCGAGGATAACACAATGACCACACCAATTTATTCCAATTATTGTCGTGTAGGAATATCGAAATAGAAAACGAATTTGAACGGAAATAAATTTATCATTCATCCCCACCATGGATTGGATTAATCGTGCGGAATAACACATAAAAATAACGATTAGTATTGACATTTATGATAGTGTAAGACAAATAGATAAATGTTTGATATTATTTGAACTTAGGATAGGTCTACTACATTATTGAACATTTCGCTTGAATGAATTTAGTGTAATTTTACAAGAATCCTGTAACAAGTTGAGACGTTGACGTTGAAGCGGAGAGTAAATCGTTATTATAATTCATCAATTTAATTTGTATTATGTATTCTAATCATTGTATGAAATTATAAACCCGCAAGGGTCCTTAATTGGATTAATAAATGTTCTATAACTATGAGGGGGAGGACAGGGGGGAGGGAGACAAGGAGAAAGGGGGTGGGAGAAAGGAGAGAAAGGGTGGGAGAAAAGAGAAAAAGAGAGGAAGAAAGGAGAAAATAAGGAAACAAAAGAATAGATTTTTTTTCAAAAAATGATCTAAAATGACAGAAAGGTAATGAAACATTATCATTTAATCGAATACATAAACATAATTCACGATACAGATGAATATGATAACATTAATGATCAATAATCAACAAGACGTTCCGATAGCATCGTCGGTAACCCACGGTTGATTCCGATACGTTCCTCTCTCTCCATCACCCGTGGGTCAAATCGCTTGTAAAAATTCGTACGCATGAACATTCAAAGTTTCGAATTAACTAATCAAAATCACGTTTATGAAAGTGAAACTCTTTGGTATCGGAGTTAAAAAATCGTTCTGTCAGTAATGGATGCGCCCATGAAAATGTGTGGATGAAGTGTAGTGCGGTATAGAAAGTCCCTCAATTCTTTCACTCCAAATTTTTGCAAAACAAAATTTTTAATCTTTTGAGCGCTTTTATGCAGCCAATTATGCAGTGATTTTTAAGCGTAAAAACGATTGTTATTGGGAAAATTGTGCATTCGAACACCATGGCAGAGGTGTTTGTGGCCTCGGTAGTGTCTCCAGTGAAAATACTATTGTGCAACACGGCGGTAGAGTGTGATCCAGCCTTCAGCTTTCTTCAACTATTTCAGAAAAAGACAATCGGACAGTAGTGATTCCATCCGTAGTTTGAACTACGATAACATTTCTAGTATCAGAATTAAAGAACGCCCAAACCCCGAGAAACCGAGGGTATAGAAATGACGATAGATATGTAGTTGAAACTCTGCAAAGACTTTAACTGTAAATACATAGAATACAGGGTTCATGTTTCACAGGTTTCTGATACAACACGGGAACAAACTTTATCTGGCAAAACAAACGCCTTTGCCATCATGATGTCAGCACAACAAACATTTAGTCCTACAATATAAGACTCCGATAGGCGCGATGTTTACTTTACATGTTTTAATTTAATTTTTCCTTTTTATTATTTTTTGTTATTTACTATTTACTGTTTTCTATTTATTTTTGTTATTTCTGATGTCCGCGCCTCGGAGTCTTATGTAGGAAGCCATATTTCCTTTAGCAAGTTCCCATCAAATTTCGATGGGAACTTTTGGACCATTTTACACTATTATAATAACATTTCATCATAGCTCAAAGTGCACACGCTGGAATATATATGTTAAAAAAGAATAAAAATGCACTTACTTTTATATGTCAAGTCCGATTTCCATGTTTTTAATTGTGATTTTGCCAAGCTCCCCTCTCGTCTGCAATGATGCGACATGTCATCCTCCGAGAGAATCCGAGTGAAAAACAAGTGAATCCGGCATCCCAGTGAATCCTATATTTGGGAATTTGGTTTACGAAACGAAACTGTACTTGTCTCGTGAAATATTACCATCGATTACTTATTTGCTTACAAGCAAATAATTTGACCTCGCTTTTTCCGTATGCAATTGACCTTACCAGTGACAGGTAAAAAAGAATAATTTGTATTTTGTCGCTTATTAACTGCCAACTTGCATGGTTCTTTCTCCGTAATTAACACCGACTGACTAAAAGCAGATTCACAAAAAATAAGTGCATTGTTGTTTTGATTTAATGACGATTCGACAAACTCCGTAAACATAATATATACGACGTCCATTTCTTGATCGATCGCAAAACACGAGCAGTTGCAGGTTTTTTCCCCGATGCGCGTACATTTCATAACATTTATAAGTTACAGAAACACGTTTTTATTAAGGCATCAATCATATGAAATTCGAAATTCAATATCCTGATTAACAAGTGGAAGAAAAGACAACAAACTGATGTTCCTTATGAGAAATTAAATGCTGTTTAACAAATTACTGTACGAGTAATTAAACCAATGAAAATGGTAGCCAATTGCATCAAACTAATTGTTCGCGGTAATTAAGAATAAATATTCTTTTATAATTGAAAATAATTTAACTCTTGATGAGCTAGATAATTTTTTTTTTATAATTATGTATCCCATCCTGGCTGTAGTCACAATTTCATCTCTTTTCAATTTATGCTTACATAAAACTATCATCACACGCTGTTACAGCCATTAATCCCCCTACCCCATTTTCTTACCATTACCCCTCTGCCTTTTGACTATCCAAAACCCTCCTCCTTTTTCCTACCCTTCCTCCCACCCATAACCCTCCCCCTTTTTCCAACTATTAACTCTCCGCCTTTTCCCACCATAACTCTCCCCCCTTTTCCCCCACCCTTTACCAATCTTAGCCCTCTCCCTTCCCCCTTAACTCTGCCTTTTTCCCCCACACATAACCCTCCACTTTTTCCCATCCTTAACCCTTCCCTTTTTCCCCACCCTTAACTCTTCCCCTTTTCCTACCCTTAATTTCCCCCTTTTCTCACCCATAACCCTCCATATTTTCACCATCCATAATCCCCCTTTTCCCATCCTTCTTTCCCCCACACAAAGCACTCCCCTTTTTTTCCAACCATAACCTTTCGCACCCATAGCCCTCCCCCTTTTCCCACCATAAACCTACTCCTTTTCCCACCCATCACCCTCTCTCTTTTCCCACTCGAAACCCTCCCCCTTTTCTCACCATAACCCTTCCCCTTTTCCCACCCGTAACCCTTCCCCTATTCCCACCCAAAACTTCCCACTTTTCTTATAACACCCCCCTACCCTCCCCCTTTTCCCACCCATAACCCTCCTGCTTTACCCACCCTTAACTCTCCCCCTTTTCTCAACCAAAACCTCCCACTTTTCTCACCATAACCCTCCACCTTTTTCCACCCATAACCTTCTCCCTTTACCCACCCAAAAGCCTCCCCTTTCCCCACCATAACCATCCCCCTTTTCCCACCCTTCACCCTCCCCCTTTTCCCACCCTTAACTCTCCCCCTTTCCTCACCATAACCCTCCTGCTTTACCCACCCGTAACCCCCAGCCTTCATTTTCCCGCCCAAAACTTCCCACTTTTCTTATAACCCTCCCCCTCTCCCCCTTTTCCCACCCTGAACCCTCCCGCTTTAGCCACCCTTAACTCTCCCCCTTTCCCCACCATAACCCCCCTCAACCCACCATAA